>JAWPHD010008270.1:0-117297 GCA_037043455.1 Cyrtodaria siliqua
ATCAGAATATTGTACATATGCAAAGTCCTGCTGGTTACTAAAATGCATGTTTTATTGATGTTTATTGAATTATTTTGATAATTTATCACATTTGTCAAGTATATTGCCAAGAAATGTTATTTCATATGACAATTCAAATAGTGTAAAACTAAAGAAAAAAGTCTTTGAATTTGGTAAATTTCAACTTTTTCTATCCATCTTCAAATGTCCATATCTCGCTCAATGCTTGTTCGATTTGCACAAATTATGCATTTTTGAGCGTGATATATAGCTGAGAATATGAAAACTTTACATTTAAAAATTATGAATATTTTGTGGTTCTCTTTAAGGTTACATTGCACCATTGCGTTTGTGCTTCCGTGGTGTATATTCAAATAGTGCCTAATAAAAAACGTTTCCCTGCCTTACTAGTGTACAAAATGCATACTTTTGATTGCTTTTTGTTATTATTACCTATAATTTAGCCAAATGATGTATTGTGAACATTGATTAGTGTTTGTTTGAGATATTTAATTATAATTGACATAGACAGTAAAGCGAAAGTAGAAATGGGGTAAATCTATCTGTGACGTGTCAAAATAGAACGTGACGTCATTCAACAGATTAGCTTGTTCTTACATGATACACGACCCGCTGTTTTTATTGCATTTTTATATTGGCGGACGCTCGATCGTTTGATTGATATGTGTTTTAAAAATTTCTACGGAGAAAAATGCGCATTTTTATCTCTTGATATACATTCGTCCTATATAAAACAAAGAAAGAAAATCAATGGTGCAATGTAACCTAAAAGTCAGTATGGGGATGATCATCTACCATATGTAATGGCGGCTTATCGGTCAATCATACAGAGTAGTACCCATTGTACACCCAATCTCCTTATGTTAAATCGGGAATCCAAATGTCCGATAGATTTAATTGTGGGAGACCCCCCATATTTAGATATAAAGGTAGCAAACTGGGTTAATACATTACTATTTTCTTTACTAAAAAGCCATACAAATTATCCAGATTTGACATATTCATAAAATTATTATTTGATTTTGCTAAAACATCAAAAACAATTTTTCGCTGCGAGTTATAAGCAGTGCATGTAGTGTTAAAATGTATTTCATCTTAGATATCTCCAGGTGAACAACTTTCAAACAGTCTTCTATCTGCCGGTATATATTTGTTTCTACCAATTACAATCTGTAGTTTAGTTTATGTGAGCTTATTCTGAATTTTGTAAAACAATTTCTTATTTCTCTATTTTTAGTAGCGGCCGACATGGCATGCTCGTCCGTGCGTATTCGGTATTTATTAAATAAAAGCTAAGGATAACGTTCATGGAGGCATTACGTTGTTTCAAACGAAAGTTAACTTAAATCAGTAAAACAAAGCATATACGTTGTTTCAAACACAAGCTAACGACTTAAAGTCAGTAAAACACATCTTACACCTCTTCAACTAAATCACGTTGATTCTATTTAACGGGGCAGAAAAGGACAACTTGTTTCTAGCCCGTAAAGTAAGTTAAATAAGAATACATAATACATATTAAAGATAACAGTTTGATGCATCATATATTTTAAGCACTAGAAGATCGGAAACATGTGACCGAAGTATTAATTGTCTTTATTTAGAGGAATCTAACCTAATACGAAGTAATACATACATACCAACGTATTACATATACACATACTGATCAACTTTGACAGTAATTACAGTTAAGTTTGCTGAAGGAAAAATATATGTAGAGCATTTTGCTTTCCAAGTTGTTTAAATATAATTGTCGCCGTCATCGCCACATGTGTATAAGTCCAGACTATATTGTGACCGATACGTGTCTACGGATTGCGATTGTTCTGTATTTGTTGTCGGAGGGACTTTAAACCTTAGAACGACACACACACACACACACACACACACACACACACACACACGTCACATGTGTATATAGATATAAAAATCGGCCGTATGTTTGACATATATGGTTTATATCCTAATACACCCTCTAACCAAATTTTAAAGTTGCATCACTTATAGTTTAAAATATATTTTTGAATAAAAAACTGTTAAACATAAGTTTTGAGTAACGGACGGACGGACGGACGGACGGACGCGCCATTGTACCGACTAGGTCTTGCTTTTCGCTAAAGCAGCTCGACAATATTAGTGCTTCATGTTTATAGTTACTGAATATAAGTACTGTAGTGTAGGGCTGACATGACAGGCTTCTGTGTGCGTATTCAGTATTTATAAAATAAAAAATAAGAATAACGTTATTGAAAGTATTACGTTGTTTCAAACGAAAGTTAACATAAAATCAGTAAAAACAAATTATGTACGTTGTTTCACACACAAGATAACAAATTAAATCCAGTAGAAACAAAGCTTACCTCTCTTTAACTAAATCACGCTGATTGTGTGTTACCAGGAATAGACAAATTGCAAACTTGTTTCTATAAAAACAAAAACGAAAGTAGCCAAACGGTTATAACCAAATGCATTATTTCTAAAACCTGATGCTTATGTTAAAAAAGGAAGTTATATTTAAGAACAAATCAGTCATATCTCAAGTTGCACTCGATATGTAGGTATATAGCCAAACTATCTGTAATAATGAGCGTTATGAAATTCTTGGTAAAAGGTGAAAGAAATTATCTCTACCTTCAAATCGCAGCTGTGAAAATTTAATGTCGATCTCAGAGCTAGCTACAATGTAGCTCTACATTCAACCCCCGGGTCTATATTGAATGTCGCAATCGTGCAAATTCTTCTGGATTATGCCTCGTGTATATTTCGGCTGATTGGTATGTTCAAAATCTTGACATTTTGTTAGCCGGAAGGCAACGGGACAGAAAATAGTGCTAGTAGAACGTAACCAATGTAGAGGCATGTTAGATACATTCGAGATATGCTTTGGAGAAATGATCGAGATGTTGCAAATGTGAATGTTGATCTCAGCGCTAGTTCCACATTCAAAACCCAGCTGGATAGTGTTTGTCGATCTCAGAGATATCTCTACAATCAAAACCCAGCTGGATTGTGTTTGTCGATCTCAGAGATATCTCTACATTCAAAGCCCAGCTCGACATTAAATATCAAGCTCGATATTGAATGTTGACCTCAGATTTAACTTTTCATTCGAAACCAAGCTCGATAATAAGTTTCTACGTCAGATTTAACTCAACATTCAAAAGTCAGCTGGATATTTAAGGTCAGAGCTAGCTCTATCTTCAAAACCAAACTCTTTATTGAATGTCGGTTCCAGAGCTAACTACATTAAAAAAAACATTTCTTATGAATGTCGATCTCAGAGATAGATGTACATTCAAAACCCAGCTGGATATCGAATGTCGATCTCAGAGCTAGCTTTACATAAACAAAAAACAGTTTAATATTGAATGTGGACATCAGATCTAGCTCTACATTCGAAAGCGCACACCATTTTAAATATCGAACTCAGAGCTAGCAATTTAAGAATTAACTCCAAGTAGAAAAGAAGTTCGGGTCCGCATGCTCTCATCGACAATAGTTTATACTAAAATTATTAATGGGTTGGGCGATCTGAGCACGACATCCATCAAAAGCAATCATTGAAGGCAATCTGTACTTCGGAACTTTAGAAAACAAATGCCGAAATACGTTTATCTATAATATTAAAATTACCAGTGATAACATAACCAGCCGGAGCATAGCTAAATTTCTAATGTTTTTTTTATACGTATAAAACATTATAGGATGTGTTGGTTCTTGTATACTTATAACAAGTATAGGACTTTTGGAATTGTTTCAATATTTTGGAATACATGTATAATCAATGACACGTTTATCCCTAAAAGTACTTGGAATGTCAATACAATCAATACCCTTAATAAGATATAGTATTTTTTAGAAAAACTCTGACGTAATCAACCTCCGACGGAAAACATGTTGCGCACAGCTTTGATATTTGAGAAATAGTGTCATACAAAGGATCTATACAGATACATGTTTTGCCTGCTTCCTCATCGATTAACCTAATGAAGAAATGGACAAAGAAGTGAGACATGAAATCATAGTGAGTTTGTTTAAAAAATATGTAAATTAGCGAGAATCGTCAAGGGATTCAAACTCAGATACTGTAAATGTTATTTTGTATTGAGGAGAGTATCTCTTTTATCAGTACATGAAACATGCTGCAGCAAAGTTTAATATCATGGCAATTTCAATAGTTTGTTTTACAAGTATTTTAAAAAGCCCTTCTTTCCATTTCGTAAGATCTTAACTTTGCATTCTCGTCGTCGGCGACACTAATACAAAATCTATTTGACGCTTTTTGTATAGTGTCGATTCTTACAAATGGCGGGAGGTATACAGTGCTGGTTCTACTCAGGAATAAGTGAATGGGTGGGATACCCCCACCACTAAAATTCGACTGTCATACATAGCCTAACATTTTCTGAACGGTGACATTAAACCCCAAACAAACAAACAAACAAATGTATTATCTTAGACCGCAGTAAAATTTTAAAAAGGCTTTCTCTGTCCTCTTCTGAAAACTTTTCATAACATTTATATCTCAATTAGTGTAACTTGCAATCGTTACGCTTTGAGTTGCTTTCCACTTGTATTTGTGATATCATGTCCCAATTGTCATGTTTTTAACGTAGTGTTTCTCTGTTTGATTTTTGCTTTTTCGTTTTCCTTTTGTACTTTTTTGGACTGGTGTACTGTGCTCGTTTCCTAGGATATATACTATGTTTTCCAGTGCCTAATTGCAATGAGACTATGTTGTTCTACAGTAATATTTAGGTAAAACCTTGAAACTTGGGTCATGATGTTTAAAGTCTGGCTTTTGCAAATATGAATATAATAATGCATTGCCTGTCTTGAGCTGTGTATTAAAGTGTTGGTTTTATTTCTTTAACAAGGTTTGCACAATTATACCAAGATATCTTCTTTCTTTTTTCTTTAGTCAGCAAATCTGAAAAAACTAAAGGTCATCAAGATCCATAAACCAGTGTACCTCCGTGGCCGAGGGGTTAACCGTTGTGACGTTGCGTTTTAAACCTTCTTACCTTTCATCACTGCGGGTTCGAATCCTACTGGGAGCTCTACTTGTAAGTGAGGAAGTGTCGATTCTTACGGATGACTGGAGGTGTACAGCACTGGTTCTACCCAGGAAAAGAGGTGGTCTGCCTACACCACACGATTGATACCTCTGAAATCCGGCCAGGAGTTCAGAAGAGACTGGTCTGGACAAAGTTTGTGTATTAAAACTTTTAAAGGGCCAATGACTAGGCCAATCATCATTTAACTGGTGAGGATATGCACAGCTAGGCTCGATACTGATCATCCTTGCCAACTTTCGCTGAAATCCGGCAAGGGGTTCAGGAGAACTAGTCTGGACAAAGTTTGTGTATTAAAACCTTTAAACGGCCATAACTCAGCCAAAGAACACGACAATGATATGCACAACTAGGCCTGGTACTGATCATTCCTAAAACGTTTCGTTGAAATCTGGCCAGGGGTTCAGGAGAACTAGTCCTGACAAAATCTTTAAAGGGACACTAATTTCGCCAAAATCATTCAACCGGAACACAAATAGGCTTAGTACTGACAAAGTTTTGTTGAAATCCAGCCAAAGGAGGCAACATACAGCATTTTTGAACTAAATCAAGGGTCATAACTCCGGTGTTACTCATCCGAATTGGTTTGTTTTCGAATTTCTCCAAGCTTTCATTGACAGTATCAATCTGGTAAAGTTTGATAAAGATCGGATAAAAAATGAAGGCCCTATCGTGTTTACAAGGCCAAATTTTAGCATATTTCAGAAAATAAATGGCCATAATTCCAGTGTAAATGGTCCAATCTTGCTGATTTTTGAACTCGTCCGAGCTTTCATTGATATCAACAATCTGGTAGAGTTTGGTAAAGATCGAATAAAAAATGAAGGCCTCATCCGGTTAACGAGAACAAATTACTGCAAATTTAAGAAAATCAAGGGTCATAACTCCGGTGTAAATGGTCCAACTTGCCGGTTTTCGAACTCGTCCGAGCTTTCATTGATATCAACGATCTGGTAGAGTTTGGTAAAGATCGGATGAAAAACAAAGGCCCTATCGTGTTAACGTGGCCAAATTACAGCAAATTCCAGAAATCAAAGGCCATAATTCCGGTGTAAATGGTCCAAACTAGCTGGTTTTCAAACTCATTCGAGCTTTCATTGATATCAACGATCTGGTACAGATTGAAAAAGATCGGATAAAAAATGAAGCCCCTATCGTGTCAACGAGGCCAATTATAGCATATTTCAGACAAACAAGGGCCATAACTAAATGGTCCGAACTGGCTGGTTTTCAAACTCGTTTGAGCGTTCATTGATATCAGCAGTCTGGTAAAGTTTGGTAAGGATCGAATGAATAATAAAGGCCCTATCGTTTTAACGAGACAAAATATAGCAATTTTAACTAAATCAAGGGCCATATCTCTGGTGTTACTGGTCCGAACTAGCTGGTTTTCGAACTTATCCCAGCTTTCATTGATATCCACAATCTGGTAAAGTTTGAAAAAGAGATCGGATTAAAAATGAATGCCCTATCGTGTTAACGAGGTAAAAGTTAACGGACGGACGACGGAAAACTCGCCATTCCATAAGCTAAAAATCGACCATCATATATAACCTTGCATGTGTTGAAAATCACGTAAAAACACCACACACATCTCTTTTCTGAGAAAATAAAACTTTTCCCCATATACATTTCTGTTCATTCAGTTTCTCTTACAGATGCATTAACCTTTAAAAGTCTATGTTAAGTTACAATGGTCAGCAACTTATACACTCCATCGCAGTGAAAAATCAGTCCTATAGCGTTCTATAGTCTTCACTGTAATCCATCATGTCATTCCTGAGGAAACACACATTTCCCTGTGTTTGGTATAGTTTTCCTGCTTGTAGCCTTGTCAATATTGCAATCTCTCTCTCTCTCTCTCTCTCTCTCTCTCTCTCTCTTTGTTTTTCGTTAGAACTGTACATTTTGGTGGTAAGAAAAAATACCTTACTTATGAAAATCGGTTGCGAAATAAATATTTTACAGCTAAATTCGTTTTAATAGGGTATTTCCCAGACAGATAGACACTATTTGATTTTTGTCTCGTCATATATGCAATACACATTTTATGATATCATTAAAAATGTACATATGCCTCTCTATACAGACATATGAGACGATCAGTTACAAGTTATATATCTAATGTCATAAAAGTACCCCATTTACGCACTTTATACCTATTTAAGATGTAATCGAATCTTCAATGTATATGCAAAGAAGTTGAGTTAAATTGGGCTTACAACACAAGACACGTTATATTGAACAGGGCATACCCTCCAATGACATGGAGATCAAAAGCATGCAGAATGGGCCTAGAACCTTATCACCTGAAATATTGTAGAGTTGGTGCAAATTTTGTTGCAAACACTACAGGGATGACGGTGAATACCTTTAATGAACTTGGCAAAATATGACAAAGAACATGAATTCGGTGAGTGAGCGGGGGATTTTATAAGCAGTGGCCCTATTTTTGCCCGGGAACCACACATGCAATTTAAAATAATAATAATAATAATAATAATAATAATAATAATAAAAATTAAAATATAAATAATAATAAATAAATAAATAAATAAATAAAAATAAATAAATAAATAAATAAATAAATAAATATAAATAAACAAGTTATAAAAACTAAAAAGGTTTTCCGGATAATGATAAAATAACTTACCAAATCAGATATTTGACAAGAACTTAACTATGAATGTGTAAGATTAATTGTCTGGTACGTGTTTCGGTGTAGAGCTTTTATGGTACGGTGTATTATTTTCAAGATGGCGGACAATGTTTACATCGGAAGGCATGTTATTTCACCTGGATTTTTTCCGTATCAGATATAATCGTACTTGTAGTTTCGGGGAAGGTGCAATGTCTTGAATTATTCACGTCAATCTTACAGATCTTCGGTTTTAAATCCACAATCAGCACTCACAACCAGCAGTTTCCCATTTTGAAAAAAACAACGACAGGTGATCAATATTTTGGTGCCTGTAAGTCATTTAGAGGCAGTTTTTTTCTTTTGGGGAAGGGGGTCGGGGCCCTTTAGATGGGGGAAAATTCGACGTGAATTGGAAAAAGGGGGGAATATCGACAATGTTCAAGAAAGAAGACAGATAGTAGTTATTTTCTATGTATTAAGTCGCAGTCTTTCATTTAATACTAAAGTTACTGCAAGAACATGTTTGATGGACATGTTATGGATGGTCAACCAAGAAACAACATTTAAATGTAAAATTTGGGGGAGTGGATTTTTTCTCAAATAGGGGAAAAAATATACTATTTCGAGGTGTAAATGGGATTGAATTTCGCCGAATAGTTTGGGTAAAAAAACACTGAGAGGCATCCTGACTCTATGTAAGCATCATTTGACCACCCTATGCTATTTTACTACGGTACGGTTTAGCCCGATCACATATGAGTCACATATGTTGATATATATCGGTACGGTGTGTCCTCAAATTGTTTGATACGGTGTATAACGAACTTAGCTCTGCATAGTTTGGCTTTTGTTATAACTGGACTCCCTTGCCATAGAGTTTGTGTTTATGGTAGTTCGAAAATACTTTCTTCGTGTATAGTATATCATTGTTGTATACCACTGACATTGTAATACAACGCATTGACTAGTAATACGATCGAGCCCGGGTGCCCATCATGACCCGCAGCAGTATGATGACGGCTATGACGACGATGCCACAAACCACGGTAGCGATTATCAGGCTTCTCGCAGTTCTAGATGCCTTCTCCGCTGCCCGTAAGTCCGCTTCATTAACTCCGGTGTTGGCCTGCAATTATAGCAAACGTGTAGAATTACAATGATACGTATAAGGATAGTTACACACAATCGAAACATTACACTTAGTATACCTAATGATAGACACACAAATCGCAACATCGAAAGTGATACATATAAAGTTAAGAAGAAAAAATCGGAACATTAAGTGATATGACGGGACGCCAGATGTTCCTATTATACTTTTGCGTAACGTGAAAGCAGATGATCGTATTTTCAATATACCAACAAACTTTGTCAAATGGTAAAGTCACAAACATCTGTGTGTGTGTGTGCGTGTGTGTGCGTGTGTGCGTGTACGTGCGTGAGTGCGTGCGTCATCAAGACTGTTACACCTTTCTTGCAAATTATATGCTCATACTGTTGGTCATAGACCACTTACGACTTACAGGTGACAACGTGTCGATTCTTAAGAATGGTGGGAGGTACCGTTCTGGTACTACCCAGGGAAAGTGGGTAGTCTGCCTCTACCACGAAAAAATTGACCGTCATATTTAGCCTCAAATGTGCTGAAAGCGACGTAAACATTATTTAACCAACCAACCACTGTATGCGTAGGAAATACTATTTAAACAGTCTTAACCTCATAAAAAACTAAGCCAGTTTGATTTTGGCATAAGGCAGAGCAAGAAATAAAGAGGTAAATGTGAACAAATGATGCCACTCTGGTAAAAAAAATATGCCTACCTTATGTTTTAAACGAGTTATTTAAGAAAAAATGATCGTTATATAATAGACCATCAAGTGTGTTCAAGCGAAGTCCAAAGGGTAAATAATCGCCCGGCTCTGGGGCCCATGTTTGTTTATACAGCTATATTTAGGGAACACTTTATAAAGTATTCTTCTCAATAAATGCTTAGTCAGCAGAATAAATCAACGCATCAACACAGGCGTCAACAGTATTTGCTGATAAGACTTATTGAGAACTCCATTTCCTAAATAATACTGAGCAATTATGGCCATTTTTATAACTTCTGTGACCCTCGCATATAAGTGTCTTACCTGATGTGCATAGTATATAGAGCAGAGTGCTATAGGCCAGAAGCAGAACAAGCACGCCAGTATAGCTGGAATCATGTAATTCCTTGGTTTCTGTATAGCTACCACCATTCCAGGCTGACCGGGCTGCGTTGTCATCTGTAACAAAACGAGAAATAGTATACTTGAATGAAGCCAGCATAACAGGGTAGTCGCCGCAAGCTTTTCCAATATAACTCTATGTAAACTAAAATGGCCGCTGTTAGTTGGTAGCATCAATATACAACACGTGCATTGGCTATACCTGATTGTTAATATGAAAAAGGCACGGCCTAAATGGGGATTTATCCAGTTTGAGTAATAAACTTAAATTTGGGGTACACCGGTGTTGATTGTATGCGCATGTATTTATATGAGTTTTTCTTGTTCTCTTTTTCTTACCATTTATTTTCTCCTCGTTTTCCTCGTAACAACTTTCTTAAAATAGCAGAATATGTAGCTCCTTAACGTTCTCATTTTTGTGCTCAGCTACATGTACTCAGCTATACGTACTCAGCTACACGTACTACAGCTACCATTCTGATTCCTTATCCTTGATTATTTATTCTGCTTTATTTTCTTACTTTTCATGATTAAAATATTTATGTTACTTAGCCATATCAAAATATGACTTCTCTGAAAGGAGATGAATTTATATAAGCTTTGATAAGCTTGTTTTCAGATCCTTACTAGTATGTGTATATAATATATGTGAACATTATGAAATAAATATTGTTTAAACCAAACTTAAATTTTCAAGCTCTATAATTGAGGATACTGCACTAATCATATCCTCCTTTTATATGTAACAAATATTGAGATTCACTAGCCTAATAAATTGGCTCCTATATGCAGTTTTTTTATTATTGTTCTACGTAACTGTAACTCACCAATATGAAAAAAAATGAAAAAAGCATTAAACGTGTATTTTAACACACTACGAGATTCATGTGCATGTGTTCAGTACGGCCCATTCGTACAAACTCAGTTTCAGATAAGTTCAGAATCAATCGAGATGTTGTGAAAGTGAGTGAACGTAGGTGGAATGGTCAGATATCTAAAAGATATCCCAATATACTGTTGTTTTGTTTTATCAAATCTACACCTATATCAATGATGTGCCCCCGCCCAATCCCCATCCCCACACAACCACCCCCCCCCCCCCCCCCCCCACCGAATATTTTTGTTTTTACTTATTTTTTTTACATATCTGCGTTTTGGATTATTTGGATATTAACATTTAAATTTGAACGCAATCCTTTACATATACATTTTTTAGATTAAATTCAGATACGCAGATGAAATATCGATAAAAAGAAAACTGAAATGAGGTCACAATAAAATAATTGCTAGATTCTCATCCCCTCCCTCCCCGAGTTGCCTTTCGACCACATATTTTTTTTAAAATGACAGCATTTTTTTCATTAAAACTGATAAAAAAATAAAATTTCACAGCCTTATTTCTGATG
This sequence comes from Cyrtodaria siliqua, assembly GCA_037043455.1. NCBI lineage: Eukaryota > Metazoa > Mollusca > Bivalvia > Adapedonta > Hiatellidae > Cyrtodaria > Cyrtodaria siliqua. The sequence goes on from JAWPHD010008270.1 coordinate 11,358, forward strand.
GTATATACTGGCTATATAATTTATTATTGTTTGAAAAATCGAATAGTGAAGCTGCGCTGTTCTCCGACAGCCCTTTTTTTTTTTATTATAAGCTGCATATTAAATACTTACTTTGTGGTGGGCAAAAAAATACCCAATGCTAATAATATATAAATTACATGTATTGTCAACATTATTCATGGAATACTGGAGCCCGATTAAGATTTTTAGTCATTGGTTTATAGTAATCTAAATCAAAGATCCAAAATACTCCTTAAATTAATATTTAATCAGTCCATATTTCCATATTTGATCAAATAGTTTATAATTACTTATTATTGCGTGAAGAGAGAAAAAAAATTAGGGACTTGAACTCGGATATTCTGCATAGAAGTCGGGAGATGTTACCTAATGGCTACGGCATCAAACGCATACCGTCAGAACTAAATAGCACATATTCTAATGTTTTAGGCATATTCTATGACGTAATACTAACGCAAGACCTGAATACTGTGAATAGTAGCGTCAAAAGTGCTAATTCAACTTTTGCGTCAGTTGAAATGTTCTATTTAGTCGTATTTATCGATTATTGGTCGATAAGTGGTCACTGGCGAGACGTGTGTGTGTGTAGTTCTAAGGTTTATAGTCCGTCCGCCAACGAACACGTCAAGGTATACCTGACGCGATGGGCACAATAGAGTCTGGACTTATCACTGGCGAGACAGTCAGTCAGTCTGATTTATCCTCATCGATTGCGGAAATTAACGAAAAGTTCCGACGGCTCTGATCGTACAAAGTCGGCCAATTCCGTCATTCTTCGCCCATGCTGAGATGTTGAGAATGCCACCCAGACAAGCAATCGTGCAAACTCGCTCATTTCCGTAGATCTTCGGAAATACTGCTCGTGGGTATTTCCAATGATACACGTCGATTTGATGGGTTTGGGTGATTTGCCCCGGCAAAGTACCGTGTAAACCGTAACAAAATATAGACCCGGAAATCAATTGATTTTAAACATATTTGTATTATTTATTAAATGCTATACTCTTTTGAAATAAGTCTTATCATTTTGTAGTCAATTTAAGTTAAAATAGTTAAATATAAAAATATTTTGTAATTAACTGCGTTTTGTTTTGTTTGCATAACAAACGGAGTAGCCAATCGTAAACGCTCAGCCAATCCCGTCATTCTTCGGGATGAAGGTCTACCAGAAGTAAATCAAATCCCATTGAGTCCAATGCAATATTGTCCAAGCTTTCTAGTTAGCCATTTTTCAAAATGAAGTTCAAACTAAGATTCACTTACATGTTCTTAGTCATGAGACCTGCCTCTCTAGAAAACTGCTGAGAATAGTAGGGGTCATGTGGCATATAAGAAAATAAAATTCCTATCTTTGTTGAGACCGTGAACAAACTGCGTTCATTCGGCACCTCTTAAATGTGTTCTACTTTCACTTTCAGAACTGTCAAGTTGACAAATAAAATCATCATACAACCATGCAAATGGTTTTTACCTATCACAAACAAGTCAATAAAGTCATTTCAGCCAGAAAAACAGGCCTTAAATACTCAAAAATGCCTTTTATCACAAAAAAGGTTAGGGATTATATATTTGGGAACTCCTTTCGATACACCAGGCATGAATACCACAGTGATTTACTTCCTGTATGCCTGAAGGAGCACCATGATGGTTCCATGGGCGCCGCCATTGTTTATTCCACGTGACTGACCCCACGTGATTGAAAAGTAGTATCCAAGATGGTGTCTATTTCTTTCCGAGATTATTTTTGAAAAAAATGGTTGAGGCAGTTCCGATTGCCAGACAAGGGACATCGCCGAAGAGGCCCGAAGTGAATTTACCATGCCTATCAGCGGAAGTAGAGACTGGTTTCCCGTTCCTTAAGCTCGACTCTCATATACTTGGCCGAAATCGGAAACCAAAAGGATAATTTTTTTCAAACTCATAGTATGTGGACAAAAGTGGATACCGTTAAGGGGATTTTCATTCCCTATAAAAAGAACTGAGGGTAATAATTAAGTTGCCATTTCACACTGTGAATTTCACATTATGAATTTGCCAAATAGTATAAAACGGATGTGGTGTTTGCATGATATTTTGACTTTGTATATCACTCAGTTCATACACAGGGCGTGTCCGTTGCCGAGGGCTTAACTTTGTTGCGTTGTAAACCTTCTCGCCTCTCACCGCTGCGGGTTCGAACCCCACTGGAAGCTCGACTTGTAAGTGAGAAAGTGTCGATTCTTACGGATGGTGGGAGGTGTAGTGGTTCTACTCAGGAAAAGTGGGTGGTTCAAAAAAAAAATCGAACGTTATATATAACTTTTTATCTCAGTGAAAATATTGAAGTTTGATCACTTCGAGATGAAATAAAATCTGTTATTCACGACAAAACAACAAATTTTCTTTTTCTTTTATGCTTTATAATCAAAGCTTTATATTCAAAGTGTAAATAAAAAGTTGACGACGTCATTGGCTTAGTATGATGAAATTGCTGTGTTTAATTCCCCATAACTTATAAACGATTTACTGATTTCAATAATCTACGACTCATTTTCTTAGTTAAGTTATTTCCAGTCCAATATGATATAACTTTTATAGCAACTTTCGGAAAACACTAGTTTTTGAGGAAAAAAAAGAGTAGATCCGGCAGTACTCTATATTTCACACGTATGAAATACCACTTTTATTTCATTGCTAAAATCCACTATTTCACTGCTAAGCATAAAATAAAACCTTATATTTTCATTGTTTCTATTTCACATATGAAATACCGAGAATGACGTAATGCCGCTGTTGACGATGTTGATGTTAATGACGTCATTGTTTTGGCGCATTGTGTTTTTTCTGCATAAGTTTCAAGGTTGTGAGTATATAATAAATATAATGTGTTGGTTTGTCATGAATATAGGAATTATTTTCGTCTCGAAGTGAAAACTTATATATTTTAACTCGTGCTAAAGCACTCGTGGAAATATGTTTTCTCACCTTCCCGATGAAAATAAAATCCTATATTCACTCCAAACCAACAAATATCCTCTATACATATGTGTTGAAAATGACGTAGAACAACAACAAACAGTTCTTGTACCACAATAACCTAAATACACACTATGCATCGTGTAATACCGGAGGATATACACAGCATATGTTAGTTAATGTGCTACAAATACAATAGAGCATGAGTCTTGCACGTGTACGGACGATAATGCACTCGCTAACGCTCGTGCATTATCTCACTGTACACGTGCAAAACTCATGCTCTATTCTATACTTGTACCACAATATCCTAAATACACACTATGCATCGTGTAATACCTAACGCTCGTGCATTATCTCCCCGTACACGTGCAAAACTCATGCTCTATCCTAGACATATTACATACATAATACGTTATATTCGAAGAGTTATATACCGAGCCAAAGATATGACGCATCAAGTATTTTTTCCATATTGTATTACAATTTCCATATTGTAATACACATATTTTAGCTATCAAGACTCATTTTCAAGTATTAAGTGTTCAATACATACGTTATATAGGCATAAACGATCATTTTGCATGTTTTCGTACCAGACCTAATAACAAATAGATTGAAAACATGTACAATTTACCTGAATTTCACGTGGGACAGTGAAAAAATTCACAAAAATGTTGCCCAACTTTAAACACTTGTATCTTGAAATGTTTTATAGATACAAATTTCATTCATGCCTAATCCCATCACAAATTTAATTCTCCTTTTTATGATAGCAGTTTCCTTACTCTACTAGTTTAAACAAAACAGGAGCTCAGTGGAAACTTGTACTATGTCAAACCTTGGTTTTAACCATGAATGTTGTTTAACGGCTCATCAACACAGTATAGGTTATTTAGAGCCGCCCCAGAGAGGGGAAGGATACATAGGAATCCCGGAACCTGCCCTACTCTTATTATCGAATAGATTCCTATGGTTCTTTAACGTGCTCAGAGGATAGACCGATACACGGGACCGCCAGGTTTACGTCCCCATCCGACGAACGAGGCTAAGGAAAAGTGTCTTGCCCAAGAACACACCGACGGAACTCAGTGGCACCACGGAGGATTGAACGACTCCGGTTACAAATCCGCCGCACTACCGACTGCGCCACGCCAGCCCTCCTTGGTTTTAAAGGGAAAATCTAAAATATAATGAGATTTTTTATCTTTAAACAGCTTTTTATACAGCTTCTTAAATTGAAAATAAAAAATAATTATTATACATCCCGTTTTGATATTCATTATGAATCTTCCGAATGAATTCTCATTAAAATCAATGAATAAATGAGAGAGGAGATAAAAGGAAAAGTTGCCACATGATATTTTGGCTACTTCATCGATTCAGATAGGAGGTTTCTATCTGTTTAATGTTTATAAATAAGTCTGTGTTTGGGTTCAGTATATATTGTTGTAATATACCATTTGTGATTAAGTAGAGTTTGTTTTTACCTTTGTTGGTGCAATTGTAATTGTCCTAGTTGTTTTGATTTTTAAGTTGTACTTCATTCTGACAACACGAATAAATGCATCACGTCGACCTACATATGCAGCCTAGCTTGTGTGTGTGTGTGTGTGTGTGTTTTGACTACTGTCCACTTCGCCTCGAACCAGCAACACCTTTCTCGACTTAAAGGGACACATGGCAATCTTGAAGATATCATCAAGCATTCGAATTAGCATCTCGATGTATTAATACAGTATCATTTTAACTTGACACCTGCTTGTATATATTAAAATAAAAGTTTGAGTTTTCAAATTTTCTTCTTTATTCTACCATAGATTTAAATATAGTATTGGTACAATATATTCAACAGACAGACATAGGCAAACACAGTTTGCTTTATTCTATTCATTTAATTAATATTAATGATTGAACAAATGCAAGTTTTGTAGAAAAACTAAAGGGACGCCACGAGTTTTAAAAAAGTCAAGATTGCCGTGTGTCCCTTTAAATTATTTGACAGATTGTGTCATTATGTTGTAAAAACTGTGGTACCTTATAAGCGTTTGGTGTTGTAAATTATGTGATGTGCTATTTTTTTCAGGTTTGTGACTAACATGTACGTCTCACACCACAATTAATTTTCCATAGGGTCCCATTGTAATGTTTTTGTTCGTGGCATAGTGATAAAAAAGATGTTGCAACATGTATTTAGGCTTAAATTTTTCATTGATCCAATATCTGCATGTTATTAACTTTTAACAAATATTTACCAGATTTAACTTTTTTTAATTTCATGTTTGCGTGACACCTATCAAAGTTTAGACAAAAATACAACACCGTGGAGATTAGACCCATGAGGTGTAAAATGAGGCAGAATTAGCTAGAAATCTTATATCAACATGCATTTTTCTGTGATCTCTTCCTAAAATGCTGTAGATTTAGAACCTGGTAAAGATAAATCAATGTATCCTGTAAAATGTAGGAAAGCGAACTTTTTTTTTTTTTTATCTACCTCCTTCATCAGTAGGGCAGGAGTATTCAAGGGAGATAATAGTGTTGTGAGTCCTGTACTAAAGGAAATATTTAAACCCAGGGCGTCCCGAGAAAAAACGGTTGTCTGGCCCCAAAACGACATAGCATGAATCTTCATTTCTGACATTTTACTTGCAGCCATTACGCACAATTGACAAAATTGCCGGTGCGCAATATGCGTAACTTGTTTGTAATGGGATCGCCTGGTTCAAGTCACCACACCGATGGAACATTTAAACGGACACATAAAAGTTTTCCACTGCAGAAAAAGAGGAACATTGAATAAATGGAAGAAGTACAAGATGGTTTAAAGAGAAAATGATATTAAGATGCCAAATTAAAGGGACATACGGCAATCTTGAAATTTTTATGAAGCATTAAAATTAGCGTCTCGATTTATTAATCCTATATCATGCTGACTTTAAACCTGCTTGTATATAATTAAATATTTGATGTTTCGACTAATTATACCATAGGTTTAAATATATTGTTAGTGTAATATAGTCACCATTTCACTTTATACTTTTCTTATACTTAATATTAATGATTGGAAACATGCAAGTTATGTGAAAAAACTTTTTTGTTTTGTTTTTTGGTTTTTATGATATTTTACGTCTATTTCAACACATGTAAGGTTATACGCCGAGAGTTTTTAAAACTCAAAATCGTCATGTGTTTCTTTAATGTTTAATACACACTTTAAGTTTGCCGTATGTTCTTTTAAAACAACATGGTATTAAAGTTAGGTAAGATGCGCTAAATACAACTTAATCGAGCAACATAATGATAATTAATTGTGACTGATGACATAACAGGCTTCAGGGATATAACGCAACATTCGAATGCTTAAAGCTACATACTCATTAGAAAGGCCAGTGGATACAACTCAGTGAAAAGCCCAACTTTGATCAATTACAGAAAGCACATCCTTCATAAGCGTCTCCGTGGCCGAGGGGTTAACGGCGTTGCGTTTGTAAACCTTCTCGCCTCTCACCGCTGCGGGTTCCAATCCCACTGGGAGCTCGATATGTGAGAAAGTGTCAGTTCTTACGGAGGTGTACAGTTCTGGTTAAACCCAAGAAAGTGGGTGGTATGCCTCCATCGCAAACATTTCGACCGTCATATATAACCTTACATGTGTTGAAAATTATGTGAAACACCATACAAACAAACAAATGCACATCGCTCAGAGTAAAGCATTGGAGGGATATGATATATTACAGTTATTACTTAAAGAAAAATACTTTACTTACTATACATTGAGGCTGTCCTGGTTGATGATAATACCCAGCCTGACCTTGGCCTTGTGGTGGTACATACCCAGGCGGATATTTCTCTGTTGATATATAGCTGCTTTGGCCTTGCAGTGGTACATTCCCAGGTCGATACGACCCCGCGGTCGGATATCTACCCTGGCCTTGCGGTGGTACATTCCCAGGTGGATACGTCCCCGCGGTCGCATAGCTACCCTGGCCTTGCGGTGGTACATTCCCAGGTGGATACGTCCCCGCGGTCGGATAGCTACCTTGGCCTTGCTGTGGCACATTCTCGGGCGGATTCGTCCCCGTTGCCGGATGGCTATCTTGGGCGATTAATGGTGCTGTCTCATGCGGAATTGTTTACGATGTCGGACAGCTACCTTGACCTTGCTGTAGTACATTCCCGGGCGGATTCGTCCCCGCGGTCGGATAGTTATCTTGACCTTGCTGTGGTAGATTCCCGGACGGATTCGTAACCGCTGTCGGATGGCTGTCTTGGGCGATTAGTGGTGCAGACTCGGGCGGATTCGTCGTCGATGTCGGATAGCTACATTGACCGTGTGGTAGTACATTCGCAGGCGGACACGTCCCCGCTGTCGGAATAACGAGCAAAAAGTTAGAGGCTTTTTTCAAATATGATTATGCTAATTTGTTGTGTCAACATTTTCTGTACTCATTCCTCTCACACCTTTTTTCGGCATTGGGATGGTCCCACACCGTGGATCCGTACCTAACGCGGAATTCTAATATGCAGCACTCAACATCACTGTCACTACTCCAATACATATGTTGTATGATTTTGGGAAACCGTTATAATATTTGTTACAATAGTTTCAAATTGTATATCATTACTTCATTGTACATGTATTGTAGTGAAAATATACTAAAACGGCAGCCGATAATATATGGTCCCCAAAAAGGTAGACGAAAGAGAAAGAATAGGCTTAATAATAACCGTTCGTGTCCTGTAAATAACTATGCTTATATATACTTAACGCCATTAAAAGTGCAAGTTTTTAAAAAAAAAAGTGTTTATTTTTAATTAAAATGTCTCCAAGATCGATTGTTGTGTTATGTACATGTTAGAAATTATCCACATTCCCTATACATCTGGTGACCGATCAAATTCATGTATTGAATGAAGTAAAATCGGCATTATGCGAAAATCACCTGAACACCAAACTTGCGTTTTTAATGGCGTCAAGTATGTATAATAATACAACACAAAATGATTCACTGAGAAACATACGTATAAATGATGTAGGTAAAACTAAATTACATACCAGTTTTTTCCGAACTCATGTTGACTATGAACAAGCATCTCAAAATCGTTATATTGCTCTGTACTTAAAGCTACGTGCCCTGTATTTAAATCACTTTCTTCTTTGTAGGCGTGTCTTTATTTGTAAAGGCGGACACGTCCTCGCTGTTGGAATAACGAGCAAAAAGTTAGAGACTTTTTTCAGATATGATTATGCTAATTTGTTGTGTCAACAGTTTCTCTACTCCTTCTTCTCACACATTTTTTTCGGCGTAGGGATGGTCCCACACCATGACAGAAGCATTTGCAATCTGACAGAATTGAAAATGTCCTTTATGTTTTAATTCACTCCGTTCAAACAAACATGAAACATTTATGATCTGTTCTCCAAACTACATGTAATTCTAAAAAACTCATGTTTTCAAATTACACCAAAAAAATGTTACTTTCGACAAGAAATAACAAACAATAGATGGGTGTTAATTCGCACGGGCAAACATTTATATGAATTTTAAAGAGTGGGTAAATTAGTCAGAGAGGCTGAATTACCCGATTTATAATTAAAAGAAAACTTTTTTTTCTGTGCATCGCTTTCCCTCACTTACCCGTCTTATGCGTGTTCAGATCTTAATCTCCAATCTGCTCTGAAAGAGATCTTCATCACTAATCTGCTCTGAAAGTTGAACTTTTTTTCCGATCATGATTTGTGAAAGATTGAATTATCGCATTCGACTTTAGTGTTTACTTTACTTTTTAAACCAAGCAGATGGCTAAGAATTTCAAATACTTGCACCATTTATTCATGAAGATTTTACTACCAGAGCTCTTCATGGTTTATAGTGGGACCTATATAGAGACTATCGTAAACACTAAGCCGGATACAGTCTATGAAGAGAAATCTTCACCATTAAGAAACCGCGGTCGATCGCTACGCTACGTTATCGTTATTGATGACAAACCCTCCTTTCTGTAGACTATTCTTTACATCAGAATCTTTCTATCATGGTAGCTTGTTGCTGTTCTTTCCCCATCCATCGTCTAGATAGGCTACATTACAATTTGTATGCAATTCCATATCCAGTACTGAATTAATTTGGTAAAATATGTAAGGGGCGCTACTCAAGCCAAACGACAAAACATAAATACAATAGTATTTTCCCTTTACGCAAACAACATAATTATATGTTTGGTGAGTCCTAAGGCTGAAACGTTTACACGCGTTTATAAAATGTGTAAACGGTTACACGAGTATTCTGTCGTCACAACATGATCATAGATCCCAATACAGTTGATTTTATCATTTCCCGCGAAATGTAAACACGTTTCCAAATATGGAAAAGATTATCGTCTGATGTGATGACCCACAATGGCCGAGAATTGGAAAATGTTTGAGTGGCCGTCTAATAGTTTTGATTCGTAACGTCGTAAGTTCGTAACTAGGATTGTCGCCAGCTTACAGTTATTTTGAAATTTCAAGTATTTACGTTGGTGTCAAAATTATTTACACATTTATATATGTCCCGATTCTGACGACACAGTCCCAATTTTGAATTCGGAAATTCTGAAAACAACTTGATTTACAGTAAGTGTTTGAGTAAGTTTTTTTGTCGTTTTGGTCCCCAGAATGCAGGAAATTGCATCTCAGAATAAAAAAAATCCGGGGGAGGGATGTGTGTGTGTTGTGGGGGAGGGGGCACATGCCTGAATTTAGTAAACGTTTAAGCCTTATAATGGTGGCCGTAAAATACTATGATGGTTTGCACAGCTGATTGGCGGCGGCGCGCCTTGAGCGCGCTGCCTATATTTGTATCTGTTTTTGGGGAGGAGCACGTGATTAAAAATGTTGGGGGTGAAAGACAGGCCAAAATGTTGGGGGTAAGAGACTGGCCATAAGATCGTGTTGTTGTACTGAATTACAGCTACAACTTTGAAACTTTACACAGTGGTTCTACATCGTAACATGACCCAGCATATCAGGTTTCATAACTCTGTGCTGCTTTCTGCAAAACGTATGCATGCCCCTTTTTGAACTTAGTATATTGGTTAAGTTTTCCGTTAAGGTCCACTTTTTAGCCAGTATGTTTTTGGGAAAAAATACGACTTATTGTCATCCCTTGATCGGCGTCTGCGTATTTGGTTACGTTTTATGTTAAGGTGCACTTCAGTAACTATAGCAGATACAGCTTGGAAACTTTGCTTGAGCATGCTAATTCCTGACGCAGGCCATGCACTGGTTTCCACCCAGAAAAATCTCATGACCACACACACCTATGACAAAAATCTGTGTCAAACATTCAAAAAACCAAATACGTCCACTGACTAGGAGCATAAAGTGGTAGCAAAAAGAAAAATAAAGTCAGGAGGTTCTGAGTTTGATTACTACATATGTAACAAATGTGTGGTATAAAAGCGAATAAAGACTAATTTCCAATAAGAAAAAAATATTAGATTTTTCCATTTTAAATCAGGGCCTGTCCATTTTAAATCAGGGCCTGTCCATTTTCAGAAGCAACAAGCCCTGGGCCTGTCTCTTAAAATAATTGCCTGTGCAAAAAATAATTCCGTCTCAAGCATTTTTCAGTACAAAAAAAATCTCATGTTCTAAGCATCAACATTTCATTTTAATATGCCACACCTGTAAAATTTAACATATCCTTTAACCTCACCAAGAAGACAGACACTGTTCAATCTTGGCGACTCTCAGGACCTTCAGTTCTTTGATTTTTACATTCTAGAAATATATATCATCAGCAATTAATGCAGACACTTAAATATGTTTTGATATCTTAAGTATGTGCCTTTGTTCTCAAGTTACTATTGCTTACTGTTGCCATATAACTTTTTATACTTTTTAAAATACTTCTACATATTCGTTGTTATATAATAAAAATTTGCAAATAAATACACATGTTTGTTTCCTCCTTTTGAAAACATTCTGTGCCGCCCTGATGCTTTTTCCTCCTTTTGAAAACATTCTGAGCCGCCCTGATGCTTTGCATCAGTTTAAAGCATCAGTTTCTTCTTGATTAAATATGTGACAAAACCTGCCTTTACCGAAGTAATCAGGAGCTATTCTCCAGACTTGAAATGCATTTATATTTTTCCATACGCATATATTTACTTGGCGTAAGTTTAAACTTAATTTTTTTTTTACCATTTGTTTAAAGAAACGCTTAAAGGATTTACTGTTTAAGGCTGAAAATACCTACAATTATATTCGATTTATTTTTGGATGACCTATTTTTAAGCTTGGTATAAGTTTTACTTTTTGTTGCACGTGCGTGTTCGGAAGTTTAAACCACGGAGCGTTAGAAGGTCGTATTAGTATACATAAATAAATGTGAAAACTTCCATTCCAAAATCGAACAACTATATTTATTCATTTCATGTTTTTAGACATGTAAGTGAGAAAGTGTCGATTCTTACGAAGGCGGAAAGTATACCGTACTGGTTCTAGCCAGGAAAGAGTGTGGTTTCTGCTTCCAACACGAACATATCGACCGTTATATGTAGCCTTGTGCTGAAAATGACGTAATACACCATTCAACCAACCAACCAACCAACCAACCAACCTACCAACCAACCAACCAACCAACCAACCATTCATGTTGTTTTTTTATTCGAAAAATCGAATAAAAATAATCTAATTAAAAGTTATAACTATTTCATATTTATTTAATACTGATAAAAACTAAATATACTAGTAAAATGTGTATCCAATCGAACATAACATTACTACATTATATCGATCTTACACACAAGTCTACTGCCCTAGTCTTCTGTTTGTTTATAATTAGCAAGCCCGTGGTCGAGAGGGTAAAGACGCTTCGTTTGAAACCTTTTCGCCTCTCACCGCTGCGGGTTTGAATCCCACTGGGAGCTCGAATTATCAAGTGAGAAGTGTCGATTTTTACGGATGGCAGGAAGTATACAGTAGTTCTACCCAGAAATAGGTGTATGGTCTGCCTTCACCACTAAAAAAATCTACCGTCACACATAGCCAAATCAAAATCGAACCATTCGTTATGATTTTTGTATTGGATTTAAAGAGACTGTTGCCATATATTCAAACAAACTTTATTATTAAATTTGTGAATTTTGAAAAGTTATGACATCATAGTTCTTAATTACTATTTATCGAATATTTATAAATATGGTAATTTACTGAATAAGTATACTTGTAATAATGCATTATGTGATCAATTAAGTATTTTGCATTCATTTTCAGTGATTTCTTTGCTTTAAAGAATATCTATCAATATGCCGTATATGATAATTAAAAACTATGACGTCATAGATTTCAAAATGGCAACTTTCTTATTAGAATAACCGTCAAATTGTCATATCGTCTTCATTTTTTTGTATCTAAATTTGACACTTCTCTTATCCATTTTTAAGTTTTTCAGAACTCTCAATATAATAGATTCTTTGAATATATGCCATAATTCTGCAAAAGTATATAATTTTTATTGACCCACTAATAATAAATTACATCTGACCTTTACCTAATTTAAGACTGTATGTGCCAAAGGTAATTTGGATGAGTTCTGCAATGCGTAAATTAAACACACACTTTACAGTTATAGCCCTTGATTGTTCCAAATATAATAATATATTGTTTATTGTTTATTGTTTTAAGCCAAATATGACCCATGAACATAATAGATACAAATAAATGTGGTTAGATGGCATGTTGTTAGTACATGTACTTAGAATAACAAAGCATTGCAATACCATAGAATACATTCGGTACTATTACGAGAATAATGAAACAAAAGTTAAACGTATATGTTAGCAAGTTTACTACACGTTGAAATTAATTTGAACAGTAAAATGTAACCGAATTTTAGTGGTTATGCATTTGGGAGAGATTTTGTTTTTATTTGTTATATTTTCATTTGGAAGTATAAATCGTTATCTTAAACTGTTAACAACGATATAATCAAATACTACTATCTGTATTTCATGAAATAGAAGCAACACAGCCACATTTCCACACGGAGAGATATACGACACATTTTAAGTGTTAAAATACAATACTTACACAAATCCTATTTTTGGACCATACCAGGGATATATTTTTATTTATATATTTATTTTTTTGAAATAATTTTTTGTTCCAAATATAATCAATGGTGTTGGCTTTTATCCACATTTGGATTTAAGCTGTGTATCAATAATACATTCAATAAGCTGTGTATCAATAATACATTCAATAAGAAGTGTTTGTATGTAGCAAACTAGAAATTAAGTACGCAAACAAAGTTGTAGTTCACTGTTACTTTGCAAAATCTCTTATTCGCTGCCGGAACGGAACGGCAGCGACTCTTATATGACCATGTTAAGGTAGCAATGAACAGTTTCTTTAAAGTTTTCACTGATAATTACACATGGTAGCAGTGAACAGTTTATCCGTGGTGCCACTGAGTTCCGTCGGTGTGTTCTTGGGAAAGACACTTTCCCATAGCCTCGTCCGTCGGATGGGGACGTAAAACGGGCGGTCCCATGTATCGGTCTATCCTCCGAGCACGTTAAAGAACCATAGGAATCTATTCGATAATAAGAGTAGGGCAGGTTCCCGGATTCCTATGTATCCTTCCCCTCTCTCTGGGGCGGCTCTAAATAACCTGTACTGTGTTGATGGGCCGTTAAACAACATTCAATTCAATTGTGTTGTGGTGCACACGCAAACGCACACGCACCCCTTACATGTGTAATTCTAGCATGTCGTGCTACAAAGGTGAATATGTATTATGCATGTCAAGGATTTGACCAGAACGAAGCGAGGTCGTCCACCTTGATTCAAAATGTTTGGTAGGAAAAACTGATTGTAAAAATTGGGAAGAAAGTGTCTGCCAGGTAAGAAAAAACGGTCGTGGCATTTTACGTCTTCGTGACAAAACATTTTTAATATTGTTTTAACACACATGACTTGATCTGTTATTATGTTAAACTTTGTTCCCAGTTCCTACCCAGACATAATGCTATTTTCTCTCGGCAGCCATTTTACGCTTGCGTAAAACCTTGCTTGTACTTTTTATTGATTTTTAGCTGTGACCAATAGAGCTAGAAAAGCAATACCGTTGTATATATGTCAAGGTCACTCTCATTGACCTTCTTTTAGTAGGTGGCAATATGGTGGCAACTGTGCGAGAAACATACTAAATTAACACAGTATTTAACATGGATCCTCGAGGTCATTCATACTGAGCTACTTCTGGTTTGAACAGGTATTTTTTATTATATTTTTCTGATTATCAAGGGCAATTACTACAAACAATAACATGGCCCTCGTGTGCCTCTTGTTTAATTGGACGAGGCTATCTGCACGACAATCATTATATTCTATTAACACTGTCGGTATTGTTCGCACTACCGTCATTATTCACATAAACGTCGGGCCCATTAGGTGTCAGAACGGAGAAAATCAGCCGATTGAACACAATGCAATATAGGCTATATTTGGAGAAAGTCACAAGTTCCACCACATTCGTTCGCTTAACTACACGTTCAACACATTTGGCTAGCAAACGGTTCCATATCTGGAATAAAACACAGATTCAGTTTTTCAACATTTTGCGTCATTCATTCACACTATGCGTATTTTGAAATAAACATCTGTCAAAACCACATATCTACCTAACCTCTGTGCTCATACTCTCCAAAGAAATAATCCTGACAAACACAGTAAAATACTTACTATTCATGACAACAGACATACTAATTTAACCTCGGGTTAGATTTAACAATGAAATACAAATTTATGTTGGGAAAAACACATGCAAACTAGAAACCTTGGATTTTTTCAAGGAACTATTTAGAACCCTACGACCCGGAAGTACTTCCTGACTGGTCTGACACCATTAAACCTTTTTTTTGCTTGACTACTGCTTCGGCACGATACTTGTATAATTATTATGATATCCTGTTATCAAGCAGGAAGGGACGAGAACTTTAGGATTTAGTCATGTTTTAACAACATGTTTTGTTTATTTATTTTTTTGCAAATTGGGAACCTGGGGTTTTGTGAAAGAAATACTATTTTACATTAAACATTAAACTGCCATGGCCTTTTTAGCCAGTATAGACTAAGTTTAAGTCTAATTTACCAAGAGAACAAAACGTTATCGATTGTTTTTACCCAGGAAAAGCACTTTCCCTGGAAAAGCACTTTCCTGCAGCCCGCCTGTGCAAAACGTGGTTTTCACACCTTATAGCAGCAGTCGGTCTTCCCGGTCAAATGATTTTGGCTTTTAAAGCGTGAAATGGGAAAACATTATTCCAAGAATTACAGAACAGAACAGAACATATTTTTTATTTATGACTTAAACAAATGTTTCTCGTCATATAAATACATATTACATTTGTTACTAGGTGACAGGTCAATGCAATTTTTACATTAAACATGAAAAAGTACAAATACACAAACCATACATACTTTGCACTCATGCAACTCACCCATTCACTCTGACGCCCAAAATGTCTCACACATTCACTCTGGATCACGTATTTACCCTGTTATAATGATTTAACTACTCCTATTACATAGTTTCATATTACTATTTTATTTGTTTAATAGTTTGCATGTTATGTCCAATGAGGATGAACATACAATTTTGACTCATTAGATATTGCAGTATTGCGAATAATAAATGCTTCCCTAAAAAACCTAGATAACCTAAAAAGCTCTTGCTAGCTTGAAGATTGCATCATCTGAATGCATTTAAAAACACTTGGATGCATGTCTGTAATAATATTGTTTAACATATAGCTTACGTAACTGTTCGTACCAAGGACAAATTAAATTAAAATAAATGACATTGTCAATTTATTAAAAGTATAGCACCATGTGGTTTAAAAGGAAATATTCCAAGTATATGAAACGTTGCCATATTTGAAGTATATCTGTGAATATGTTGAATGCATTGTTATCAACATATTTCTATGTACATTATTATTTAACACGTCTGTCTGGAGCATGATTATACATATTGCTGTTGTTGTTGTTGTTGTAGATTTTTCTGAAAATTGTAACTATAGAATTGTCTAAATATTAAGTTTATAAATCCAAAATGTCAATAAAGGATTAATTGATAACAGTCAGTTATTTTTTTACATTGTGATCTAATGAGGGTCTCCCAGGGCACCACAAAAATAGTCGTTCAGTTTTCCAGACCACGCTTTGGCATTAACAGTATTTAAATTAATTTAAATTGTATGGTGCATGGGGCCGTTTAATATTATGCACATTGAACACGAAACTAAAACAAATTATAACGGTTGTAATCGTATTTGTATTGAAACCCAAATGATTCGAGATCGCCTCCCTTTAAAAAAAAATACAACAAACACAGTCAGCTTAATGTAATCAAGTAACAAGTAGGCTGATATGTATTGCTTTAAAATGTATGTACTATCACAGATGGGAAACACAATAAACATGAACAAGAAGCATCTTAATGCATAGTTGTTGGGGAATCCTAAGCTAACGAGCTGTTCCGGTTTCTAAATATAGATGGGGAATTCCAGATTAGCCTGGACACAAACTTAAACTTAAAAATAATAAAATCTTAAGATATGTATTAATTAGCTAATATTTCAACTAGGATGCTTTATGAATACGAATTGGACTTAAGATAAGAATAAATCTTACCTAAGTGAAATATGCCAATCTCTTAAGTTGAAGTTGAGAAATATCTTAAGAGGTTTTATGAATACGGGCCCAGGGGTTTTGGGGAACAAAGCAACATGGCCATTTATTTTTGGGGAACAAGGGAACATTGTTTGTTATTTTCAGGGAACAAGGGAACATTGGCATACTTTTATGGAACAGGGGAAGCTTCAGTAATGCGTGTAACTCAAGATTCAGAATAAAAACAATGCTGCAGCTCAAAAGCAATTACTGACAGAAAAAAATGAAGGGAAACCCCCTACATTTAAGCACAGTTTCTGCTGTACCTGATGCGGTGCATGTTGCTAAGAAACAAATACGAGTTTCAGCAACTGGTTTTTCTGGGTTGATTATTTCAGAACAAATTTGGTGCAATTAAGACAGTTACGAAATGACCCAGGTTTGCATTCCAGTCTGTCAAGAAACATTCCTTTGAGCACTGTTAGAAACATGTTGACTCCATTCTTCAAATTTCTGATGCTGCAGTTACAAAAATCATACAGGAAAATGTCAAATTAGTGATACATACCGTTGTTCCAGAAAAATATAGACTCACATAGGATAAAAAAGGGAGTTTTAAAAAGTCCAATTGGTGTTGCTATGGGACCTCTTCAGGGTTCAAATTTAACACTGATTTACTTGCTAAAAGTTTTAAAGTTATAAAAGAAACCCACTAGGTCTCGGTCTACATTTATTTACTGAACATATTTATCTAACGGTGGATATAAGTAAGTATAAGTATACATTTTTACATTCCTGCATCTGCTGAGTGTGAAAATATCATTATTTACATGTATAGCAATCCGTCTAAAATTAATCGAGGTTTTAAATTATTACTGCAAGTGCCTTGATTAAAATATATATAGCAAGTAGAAAACCTTTGCGCTTGCTTTTTTTAGCAAGTAGCTAAACATATTACATTTGAACCCTGCTCTTGGTAATGTTTTCATTTCTGATATTGCAACAGAGAAGGTCAACAAAGATTACCTAGCTAGTGTTACAGCAGAAATGGAAGCATTATATTGTCCTATAGGAGTGGCAGTGAACCATTATATTGTCCTATATGCGTGGCAGTGAATCATTATATTGTCCTATAGGCGTTGCAGTGAATCATTATATTATTGTCCTATAGGCGTGGCAGTGAATCATTATATTGTCCTATAGGCGTGGCAGTGAATCATTATATTGTCCTATAGGAGTGTCAGAGAATCATTATATTATTGTCCTATAGGCGTGGCAGTGATTCATTATATTGTCCTATAGACGTGGCAGTGAATCATTATATTGTCATATAGGCGTGGCAGTGAATCATTATATTATTGTCCTATAGGCGTGGCAGTGAATCATTATATTGTCCTATAGGCGTGGCAGTGAATCATTATATTGTCCTATAGGAGTGGCAGTGAATCATTATATTGTCCTATAGGCGTGGCAGTGAATCATTATATTGTCCTATAGGCGTGGAAGTGAATCATTATATTGTCCTATAGGAGTGGCAGTGAATCATTATATTGTCCTATAGGCGTGGCAGTGAATCATTATATTGTCCTATAGGCGTGGCAGTGAATCATTATATTGTCCTATAGGCGTGGCAGTGAATCATTATATTGTTGTCCTATACGCGTGGCAGTGAATCATTATATTGTCCTATAGGCGTGGAAGTGAATCATTATATTGTCCTATAGGAGTGGCAGTGAATCATTATATTGTCCTATAGGCGTGGCAGTGAATCATTATATTATTGTCCTAAAGGCGTGGCAGTGAATCATTATATTATTGTCCTATAGGAGTGGCAGTGAATCATTATATTGTCCTATAGGAGTGGCAGGGAATCATTATATTGTCCTATAGGCTTGGCAGTGAATCATTATATTGTCCTATAGGCGTGGCAGTGAATCATTATATTATTGTCCTATAGGAGTGGCAGTGAATCATTATATTGTCCTATAGGAGTGGCAGGGAATCATTATATTGTCCTATAGGCGTGGCAGTGAATCATTATATTGTCATATAGGCGTGGCAGTGAATCATTATATTGTCCTATAGGCGTGGCAGTGAATCATTATATTGTCCTATAGGAGTGGCAGTGAATCATTATATTGTCCTATAGGAGTGGCAGTGAATCATTATATTGTCCTACAGGCGTGGCAGTGAATCATTATATTGTCATATAGGCGTGGCAGTGAATCATTATATTGTCCTATAGGAGTGGCAGTGAATCATTATATTGTCCTATAGGAGTGGCAGTGAATCATTATATTGTCCTATAGGAGTGGCAGTGAATCATGGTGTTTTATATGTTGCAGATTCAAAGAAGAATGCAATCGTGTATAAGACTTTTGCGTGTTTGTTTTTGTGTTTTGTGGCTGACTGTCGTCCTTGAATGCTGCTTTCCCTGTCCGATATTTTTGTCTTTCTTGACAGGTGAGACAATTATAGAAGTTGAGAGATTAAATGTTAAACAACTACAAGAAAAGTTAAGAGAAACAGGTTCATGGGAAAACAGCGACAGGAAAAAATCAAAGAAATTGATTCAAGACAAGCTAAAACAACCACTGAGTAAACAAGGAACAGAAAGTGTGAGGGTAGAAAAAGGCAAAATTGTGTGTAGACAAGAATATTTCTAGGCCGCTTTCATTAGCATTTAACAGAAGTAACAATTTGCTTGTGTCCACAATGGGGGAAGAAATTCACATGCTTAAAATTCACTAAAATCTTGTACAGTTACCAGGGACACTGCTAAAAAAGCTAGAAACAAAATATTGTTTGCTGTATGGACTAGCTTTCATGAATGACTCCCTGTATGTTGATTCTCATGATAAAGATGGGGGCAAACTTAAGTCAACTGGGAAAGTGAAACAGTAGAACCGGTTATATGAAATGGAAACAAATGTGTCAGGGTACACAGTTTGGCTGTTGTACATGACAGATTAGTATTTAGTGACAAAGATGACTATTCAATAATTAAAGTTGCTCAGTCATACAACAGCAGAATGCAGCCACTATATTAGAAATGGGAGAGGCCAGAGAGAGGGAAAGGATGCCCAATTTTCCCAACCTGCAGGACTGTGCGCATATAGAAAAACACTGTTCGTTGTAGATGCTGCTACTGGTGCCCTCAGAATGATAAGCGGTGTTAGCGGACTTGTTCTTTATCTATCTCCGAAAGTTTAGCTTGACATTTGCTGTCCACTCGGAGAAACAGAAACCATTGTATACTGAAAAAATAAAGTTTAGCAAGCCTTTATGCACATTTAACTTAAATAAATGTAATGTTATTTTATATTGTGAAGTATTTTAAATCATCGGCATGACTTATGTTGGTCTTCTTTTTCACTTACGTTTTGTATGCCAATGTAAGTATCAAGAGTTATCTCCCATTAAGTTAAAAAAACATACTGTTTCATATTTAAAAATACAAATAAGGTAAAGAAAGATAGTTCAAACATTAATCATTGATCTCAAGTTATGAAAACCTCTAAAACAATCGACAATTTTTTGCCATTATTATATATAGGGAACCAACGTTTACTATTTGTGAAATTACCCACTTACATCGAAATAAGAGTGAAATTATAATTTCTGTAAAACGTGTAGATTACCACATGTTGTGTGTTTTCGCATATTTCTTTTGAGACTTATTCTCCAAATATAACTGATAATTATGTAAGTTATATTGCCCATGACCGCTTCTACAGATATCCTAGAATCCGGTCAACGGGCTTTATATGTTATTTACTTGCTAAACTTATTTGTATCAGTATTTATCACATGATAACTGACGGTGTGGGAGTGGAATAACACCATTCTATATTTTCGATATACCACTAGTTATATAAGTATGCAAATTAGCCTAGTATGCGCTGTCAAAAAAATCGATAATGACTATTCATGATCCAATTCCCACGGTTTATGTGGGTTTTGCTTGTTAAAGCGACAGGCAAAATGCAATAAAAAAGTCGATATGTGAGTTATGTGATAAATATAATCTAACATTCGTTCTCATTCATTATTGAATTTATTAAACTCTTTAGCAAAAATGATATAATGCTCGGCAAGAGCCTCGCATTATATCATTTTGCCAACTCGTTTAATAAATTCAATAATGAGTGAGTACTCATGTAAGATCCTCTATATGTTAGTCTAGATACAGCTAATGGAAGATTGCAGGAGGTGTATGACTTTGTCAGTGCGTTGACAGTGAAAACATACATTGAACCAACAGCGTCAATGCAAGGTCCTCCGGGAACTGTATCAACTGTTGTGAATGATGACGAAAACCGTATTATAGACTCCTTGTGTGACATCAAGAGCTTACTTGTCCAAGCCAATGTATCACCTACAATGTGTTTGTTAACATTAGTCGTAGAAATTGTGTTTTCAGATCAGACATGCCAATGCAGCTTGAGTTCGACTAGATGTTGTAGAACAATTAAGGAGCATTTAAAGCAAAAGTGATAAACAAAATTCTACTACTTCACAAATTCGAAGTCATATTACCCCAAATTGATGTCCGAGGTCAAGTATGTTGGTCTGCCAAAAATGTACGCTCCTAAATCTGTGCATCTGACCAAAGAGCAGAAACAAGAGATGAGAGACTGGAGAGACTGGAGAGCAACATATGGTCAAGGAGTTCCACAAAAGACGGTGAGAAGCATGAATGTGAAAGACAATCCAGGAACTCTGCCAATTAATTTTTATGCTTCAGAACTTACTGTGTGTAAACCAGTTGACTTCAGTAAAGTCGGAGAAGAACAAAATTCAAGCTGAAGACTTATCCGAGGTTGTGTATGATGCGGTGACAATATGTTTGAAGATATTGAACAGAGTAGGCATCATTATGCTCAAAAAAAGTGTTACCTCGGGTATGAAAAGGGCAAAGGCATAAGATACTCTCAAGACCCATTCAATCCGTTGTATTATGGAAAACGATGAAGTGGCCGTTTGTATGAAAGATATAAATGCTTCAAAAAATGTGTTGCACACAAATATTTAATTGAACTAGAACTGGAGGAGTTTATTATGATTCAATCCCGAATCAGCAGTGTCACTGATACAGTTACACTGGCAGAGGTAAGAGAGGAGGTTGATGAAAATACCACCAAAAAGTCAACAATAGGACAGAGGAGGAGAGTAATGGAAGATTGTTTCTACTATGATGACTAAATGCCAAGTAAGATAAAATATGTAAATCTTTCAAAATACTGTTGTGATCAGTACTTATTAACGTTGATGAGAAAATATCATAAACACATGTTCAGAACAAATCTATGTGAAAACAATAAATAAAAAGTAGATCACTTAAGTTCTTGTGCTCAAAAACTGTTGTCTAAGATGCAACTATTGTTGGAGGCCAAATGGTTTGTTAATTCGTCGTGAATTAATTTTCGGGAACATTTGCAAATATTTTGGGGAACAAGGGAACATTGGTAATATTTTGGGGGAACAAGGGAAAATTGCAAACATACTTTGAGGAAGGAAGCCAACTATTTACGGGGAACAAGGGAACATTGGGTCACATTTTCAGGGAACAAGGGAACATGGACCCCCTCCCGGGAGCGCCTCTCTAATGTTTCAGCGGGATTCACCCACATGTTTTAACAAAATAAATTAAACAGACTTGTGTCTTTTTTTTTGGCATGTAGGAGTCTGCAACTTGTCTAAAATTAAAGAGTAAACATATCCTGTGTGCATTAATATTTTTATATTGTCTTTGTATTACATATAAGAGGAGAACTTGGAGACATATATTTTTTCAGTTATACCTTGTTTCATTCGAATATATTTTGTGTCAAATCACAGTATTGTTAAAATTCATTACCAGAGATGTCTGCATTCAGAAACATGTTCATGTTACACGGGAAAGCTAAATTAGGAAACCCTGAAGGTTTTATCGCAAAATATTAACATATAACTAATTTGGGATGTATTGTCTATATAGTTCAGTAAATGCTGCAAAACCTTTAGCTGAAACATGGGCCTCCAACCATGTCTTAAGTGTGCCTTATTTGGTTATGGTTTGGAGTGAATACATGTTCTTAGAGAATATTTATGCTGTATTCGAGTACGTGAATTTTTTTTTTGATTCCACCGAGTTTTTCAGTTTATATACTTTATTGTTTTATACCCATTAATCACTTTTTGGAACACTGTTTGTTAAATGTCACATTTTTCATTCTGCGTGCACTCTCTGCAAACGCCTGTATGAGGCAGGATCTTGCTGTAACGCTCGTCTGACAAAGATCCATGCTTTTTTGGAAAGCGCGTTGCTGTCCTGAACAATGAAGAAAAATGCAGATATGTTGTTAATATATTACAAAAATCATGTAATGGATTTCCGTACATGTAAAATATTATGAATGGAAAATGCCATTTGGTGCAGTTGCATTATGTTTTTCAACCTATTTAGTTTGAATCGCATAAACATGCAGACTGAGTAGATGTGACAACGTGTCAGGACAGACAGATGGCTGGACGGACGGACAACTTGGCAAACAAAATATTTCCGTTCTGTAGAGGGGAAAGACATAACGCAGGACACTATAAGGCAAAGTCTTCAAACGTCTACCTAGAAACACTTTAAGGAGTACTACACATCAATACGAAAAGTAGGTCATCACTGACCTTGATCTACTTTAAACTGACATTGACCTACTTTATACACTTGTACTGGTCAGCAGTTAACTCAACTGCTAACACATCCATAACAAAATATAGGTCACCCATTTCTGATACTATGCATCTGAACTGAAAAATTGAGAATTCCGAAAAATAAGCAGTCTTAACTTTTCTATGTAGAAACACAATGACGATTTATACATAACGAAATTAGGTCACCATGACTGACCTTGACAAAACTAGGTCACCGTGACTGACCTTGACCTGCTTTACCCCATTATTATGGTCCACGGTTATGTTTAAAACATTAACAATTCATGAGAAATCAATTATTTATGGAACAGCTTACGGTGGTTTGAAGCGGCCAGTACGTGTTTATGTGAGAGGTATTGTCTCATTTCGTCCGATGGAACTCTGTCATAGTCGCTGTATCCCCGATGTTGAAGAAATCCTGAAATGCGGGAAGAACGTTATCGCCGTATTAACTCTGAACTGAGGGTTGTTTTAGAAACGATATTTAAGTTATTTACAAACAGGCTTTTTTATTGAGAATTCTGGAAAACTTGCAAAAGTGTGAAACTGAAAGAAAGATCAAAATCGGATGGTAAACAAAGAAGAAATGACCATTTGTTATGAATGGAAGCCGCCATTTGGAGAAACGTCATAGTTCTGAAAAAACATATATGGCCTAATTATTTATATAAAACCGAGGAAACTATCGAAAGTAATGCAAGCTCCTTATCATATCATGTAATGCAAATTAATAAACATTTAATAGTTTAATTATTTTTCATACAGTTGCCTTGTAAATTATCATATTGTACATATTTCATATATGACGTCATAATTCAAACATACTGTAATTATTTTTGACAATCATTGATCGACAGACACCTGTTGAGTTTTTTTAATTTATTGGTCAGAGAATTCGGCCTTTGGTCTGAAAATATTATGTCATCTCTGTGGGAGTCCTGAAATGCTTTTCTTTCCGGTCATACCGCTCTGAAGAAACTTACCATCATTACCTTTAATCCGTTTCCAGGTCATAGTGTTAGTTATTCCCTCTTCTAAAACATCAAATCCTATGAAAACATGAGTGTCATTCTCATACCGGTACACCAGTCTGTCCGTTCCTTTTGGCAGACACACTGTGTCTATGATGTCACCAACAATATCCTTACTGGAAGAATGACGTAACTTCCTGTCGTCTGCCGCCGATTTTTGTCTCCGCGATTTTCGCGATTTTGTAACATCCGTCGCGAAAATGATCACACAGATGAAAAGCCAGTGTTGATATTGCATTATTCTTAATTAAACGCGACTATTTGAAATTAATTTAAAATGGTTAATCTCATTTAGTTTCGTCACTGCTCATGATGGTCGCCTTTGTCCTAAAATGAAAAAAAGTTAAGAGTAATTAGTTTATTTTAATCCTGATATCAAAACATCAAATGCAGGTTATCGTCATATGATGGAACAGATATTGCATAAATGAACGGTCATTTAGAACTCAGCTGTATGTACCCCATCCCTAAAATATTATCATTGATTGTAATAAAACATTGCTAAGTATTAACTCGTTATCGCAGGTTGTGATTGAAGATAAAACAGAAAGTAGTAACAAATAAACAAACATATCCATACAATAAATAAATAATTTCTTTGAAGAATTGTTTGCTCTATAATTTGTTCTTATTACCAAAACAACCAAAAAGCAGTATAAACAAACAAAACGTTTACCTACCTGAACTGAAACACTATAATCAAAGCAGTATAAATGAATGGCAGAACATAAGCCGAACATGCATATCGCGTTACAACATCAATTATACGCAATGAAATTTGCATTCTGCAGCTTATTAAAATGTCACAGCATGACAAATGCGCAATAAGCATGTATACATTTGTTAACATTCAAAATACATAATCAAAACATACTTAACGACCGTATAACATTATTTTTGTGACAAATTACGTCGATACATCATTTTGTAAAATTAGTTTTAAATAAGGGAGGGTCGTTCACATTGTTCCTGGATTAGTTAGCATACACACTGTCTTTATGTCTGATTTTCATCGGAGTTTTATCAGAAATTTAATTGCATAGTTATCTGTTCTATATACTCCCAACTATGGTTTAAAGTAGTATCCCGCCACAAACATGCACACTTTACAATATTTTACAATAGACGTACAACGTTTCTAAACCTACTGACGAAGATGGATATATATATATATATATATGAGGGAAAAAAGTTTAGCAAGTTTTTTAGATGAAATAATACTGTATACAAGATATACTGACATTCTGGGACTTTACGGGCTTGACCCCTACGTTCATTTATTCGTTACGTCATTAAGATGTTCGACTTTTATTGATGTGCGTTTAAGAAAATATTGTGTCTATGACAGTAGTTTCTTGATTTTACAACCAAAAATGTTTTATTTCCAGGGTGCAACAAAAACTCGCTAAACTTTTTCCGCTCAATATATATATATATAACTTATATATTTTGAGAATCTTATCTCTATAGACACAATATAAATGGCTTTAACCAGTCAGACCAAACCTCAAACTGGACGTCGAATTAAAAGTTACCAACTCCTAATTCATTTCAAGTATATTTAGTCACGGGTATTTAAGAACCTGTGAATAAAAAGGGCCTATATTTACATATACATTATAATATGAACTGAACACCTGGGTAGAGTTTTGATAAACGTTTTGTTGGTGTAATTATGCCGTTATTTGGCGATTTAGTTTCTTTAAGTCTCCGATATATAGACCATTCAGGCGAAACGTACGGTCCTCTTTTATGTTTCTGATACTTACCTGGTTATTGGACCAATGACATATTGTACTTATAATGCAATACTTTCATAAATCTAACTAAGAATAGTTTACCTCTAAACATGAACAACTGACCATTAAATGTGAATCTTTATTTTAAGTAATTAGCCATTCAGCCATAAACGACACATCGTTCTTCATTATAATTAAAATAAACAAGGGTCATTCGAAACAACTGCACACCGTTTTCCATGTTGTCCTTGCATAATCGCACATTACATTTATATGACTATTGCCGCAAACAGTTGATAGTAAGTAAGTGATTTGGTTTTGGTTTAAAAATATTTTATTTCACATGTTCTTACAACATAATATTTGTACACAATAGAAGAAAAAGGATTAGAACGAAAATAAACTACTTATGATGTTCTTCTCCTAGGCATGACAATAATTGTACACAATTGATGGCATGTTTAACAGCAGTAATTTGATATGTTTGTAACATAAATTCTGTAAGTGTGTATGAGCAATGAGTAGTGCTAACAAAAATGGTTTATACATATTCTAGAATAGCTTGTTCCATTTAGTGAAAGAAACGTAAGATAGTAGAGTAATAAGGCATACAAAACGAAAGAAAAATCAAAGGACTGAAGGTCCTGAGAGTCGCCAAGATTGAACAGTGTCTGTCTTCTTGGTGAGGTTAAAGGTTATGTTAAATTTAACTGGTATGGCGTATTAAAATGAAATGTTGCTGCTTAGAACACGAGATGTTTTTTTGTACTGGAGTAAGCGAGCTGAATTGATAATTGCATTGTTAGGTACTTGTGAAGAATCTGTGTCTGTATTGGTTCAACCCAGCAAAGCATGGTTAGGTTAACTGACTGGCGTACATAACGGAAATACTGTTGATAAATCAGACACTCGCGCATTTGCTCAAAGGAAATAAAGCATATCGATTGACCTGCTGGTTTTATTGAATTGAATTGGGGTTTAAGGCGCACCAACACATGAAAGGTTATATGGCACCTAACAGGAATGAACATGCCTGGCTCATCCTCCATGTACATCAAGATAAAATATGGAGAATGGGCCTAGAACCTTCTCACCTGCATAACTGCAGAGTTGCTGTAAATTATATTGTAGACACTCCATTTATACTGGAGCCACGTTTATTGTTTTTCTGCCACTGCTCTAGTGATTTGAGCGAGATGGCACCTGAAACGATGCAGGGGTCATGATGAAAACCTTTAATGAGCATGAACAAAAAATGATAAAGTAAACATGAATTTGAGGGTGGGGTGGGGTTCTACCCCTCTGCCTATCCCTCCAACGGGATCTGCAGTGGTGCTATTCTTTGTCCCGAAACCACACGGGTCCTGCTGGTTTTATGTTCAAGTAGAAAATTGTAAGGCTGTTCATTTTGACAGAGTGGTATGAAAGAAACAGAAATGTAGTTATGATGTTCAACTTTATTTTTTAATTGCGAGTAATTGCGAGTACTAGGAGCATGCAAATTGTAAGCAGAAATCAATATAACTGGTGGATAAACATATACTGTTAACTGTAGAATATCTTGTAACCTCTCGTTTTCTTGTGAATATTGGTATACAGCTCAGCTGCTCTTTTAAATCTGTCTTACTCTGCTTATACTGTTTGTAAACATTTTGTTGTATATATTAAGGAAAACAAAGAAAAAGATTAGGAAGAGAAGTTGAGCTATATATATCCGTCTACAAAAAAACGAAAGGTTAAAAGTTATTGCAAAGTTAATCAACAATTAAAGCAGTAAAAAATATATCAGTAAAAAATATATGAACTGTAAACCAGGGCTTTATAAGCCCTGTGTAAACAAACAAAGAAGTATGGTCAGTATCTGATATATTGCATTTTCTTCTGATTAATGCATCAACTTATTTAATAAGTGGTGAAGAGCAGTAAAACACAATAGCATTCGCTTTATTTACAGCATAACGACCCTTAACACATGTTTAAAACATGGTAAAAGCGTGTTAGAGACAAAATGAGCAAAGCTACAATAAGGTCGAATGACCTGGGTACGAAAGTAATAATTTTCAAAGGCCTCGTTTTTTTTTATATTAAAAACATTTTTTTAAGCATGGTTACTTGCTGACATCCTTTATTTAAATTGTTCTGCATAACATTCTACCAATGGGATGAAGTATCTGGGCACACAACATTGAACAATTATTTTTTCTAATTTTCGAAAAATGCTTGGGACGGAATTATTATTTTTTTTTTTATAATATAATATCTTTATTTTCAACATTATTTTCATACATGCTTTATATATACATTTTGATTTAAAACATATATAATAAAGTGCAGACTTAAAGATAATATAATGTTTTTGGTTTTTATGGAAGATTTCTGCCCGATCATGTTTTTTTAAATGGATTATATTTTTACCATTCATACTAAAAGAGAGAAATTCAGCAACAACAACAAACAATACCAAAACAACAACAACAACAAAAAATACACAATACCCATCGCATTATGTATTTTCATTATTTACTCATTTGAATGTGCCTATGCTTGTAAGTTATTTTATTTAAAATTGACTACTAATAATGGCTCTATTTCTCGTTTTGTTGAAAGAAGAAAAAGGAGCTGGAATCTTCCACATATATATGTAACAAAAATATCTATACAATGTTCCATTAATACAATTTTTTGGAATAAAGTTGTTGGTTCTTAAATAAAAAAAAAGGAAAAGTATTTTCCTGAAATATTATACAGAATTCAATGACTAAATATATTAAATTTAAAAAGTTTTCAAGAACAATCAATTTGCTTACTTGGGAATTACAATGTCAACACATTGAATACTATATAATACCACAAAGGAAAAACACCTATGGAGAGAAATGTAGTCTAGATAAAAAAAGAAGATTTACTAAGTGTAATTAGAAAAAAGAATGAAAATATAAATAAATTTATAATATTAAAAAACAGAAAAAACAAACAAAAACAAAACGAATACCAGCCAAGGTGATGTTTAACATTATTTATTTTTAAAGAGTAACTATGGACGTTCGTTTTCCCTTTCAAAAACAAGATATGAAAATTAATTTAGGAGAAAGGATCTCCATTTGCTGTTATGTTTGTCTATTTTGTCATTTTTAAGAGCAATTTCTTTTTCTATTTCTATACTTTTAAATAAATATGTTTTGTAACCTAAACAATTTGGAATGGTTTTCCTACATTTGTTTATGTAAATGAAGTATTTTGCATTTATAATTATGAAATTCAATACATTTACATGTGTTTGCGCATTAACTATACCAAAGGTTATATTTTGCAAACTCAAGTTAATATGTATGTTATGTGTAATTAAGAACCTATGCAAATCTGACCAGAAAGATTGTATATGCATACATTCCAGCAATTAGCAATTTTAAATTTCAGTAATATTGTATTGGTTGCTACAATCCTCATAAGATATTTATATTGGAAATTGCGCAGTTTTGTTGAAATAGTTGAATATATTGGTATAGTGTAAATTTGTTTCCACTCTAGACTCTAGATTAGCGTTTTGAAACTCTTGTTCCCAACTGTGTTGTTGTATAATAACATTGTTAATCTCGTTTCTTAATTGGTGATTGTACAAAAATTTATTTGTATAATTGGATTTTTGAAGTTTTTCTAAAATATTTGGTGTAACGTTTTGTGCATTGCTTTGTTCGTTTTTTATTTTATTTTTGAAATTTTGGGGAATACATGATATTAATGATGTATACTTGAGAAAATCTTTCTGTGGTATGTCATATAGGTAAGCAAAAAATTCAAAATTATAAAATTGTTTGCGTCTATAATCATATATGTGTTCAAAATATTTTATACCCTTATAAAGCCAGTCTCTATGATATATTGGTTTGCCGTTTACTTTTATGTTCGAGTTATTCCATATTATACGTTTGCTTACTGTTTTAACTTCAGCGTGTTTATTTATTTTTTTTCGAACATTTTTTTGATATCGTTTTCATTAATGTTGCATTCAAAAATTGTATTTCCTCCATATTTTTCTAATTCATATTAATATATTTGTTTCCATTGACCGGCTGTATTGTCCATTAACCTTTTTATCCAGCTGGCTTTAAGAGAGTATATACATTTCTGTATATCAATCATTTTAATACCCCCATTCTCGTAATCTTGTATAAGTGTGGCTTTTTTAATTTTGCTTGGTTTATTGTCCCAAAGAAATTTGAACATAATATCGTTTATTTCTTTAATTGTTTCGTTTGGTGGATCGGGTAGGACGGTTAGTGGATATATTAACTTTGGAAGAGCAAAAGTTTTTAAAACAGTAATTTTTCCAAGTAGGGTTTGTTTTCTATGCTGCCAGCTTTTTAATTTTTTTTTGAACTGTTCTAGTTTAGGTTCCAGATTAAGTTTAAAAACATCAATCTTGTTTGTATTGAAAACCATTCCAACAGCTTTTGCTTTTTCAGATGACCATGTAAACTTTCGATTTTCTAAAAATTGTATTTGACTGTTTTTCATTGTACCTACTCTTAAAACACTGCATTTTGAGGTGTTGAGTCTCAAACCAGATATATTTCCAAAAGAATCCAATGTATGAATTAGTTTCTCAAATGACTGTTTTGATCCATCATCAAAGTTAAGAAAGTTGCATCATCCGCAAATAATGTGTTTTTAATCTCAATGTCTGCTACAGTAATGCCTTTTATATCCTTATTGTTTTTTATTTCAAATGAGAGCAATTCTATACATATAATAAACAGATACGGTGATAGTGGGCATCCCTGTCGAACCCCTCGTTTAATCGAGAAAAAATCTGTTATGTGCCCATTATTAATGACACTACTTTTAGCGTCGTTGTAAAATAGCTCTATCCATTTAATAAAATTATCTCCAAAATTAAAATGTCTTAAGGTATTAATTAAAAACATATGATTTATGCTATCAAATGCTTTCTCGAAATCGGAAAATAATAGCAGACCTGGAACATTGTGTTCTTCAACATGATCTAAAACTTCAAATAAAAGACGTATGTTTTCTCCAATATATCTTCCTTTTAAGAAGCCAGTTTGAGAGCTATCTATTATTGTAAATATGACGCGTTTTATCCTATTTGCAATAGCTTTTGTAGCGATTTTATAATCTGTATTAAGTAGACTAATTGGGCGCCAGTTTTCTAAAAAGATTGTATCTTTTCCAGATTTTGGAATCAGTGTTATATAGCTTTGTTTTTGAAGTTCATTTAGATGTCCACATCTAAAAGAATAGTTAAGTGAAATAATGAGAAAACATTTGATGTCGTTCCAAAACATTTAATAAAATTCAGTTGTTAATCCGTCAGAACCAGGACTTTTTTCGTTTTTCATTTCCTTTAAAGCCGCAGCACATTCAAACTCCGTTAAAACTCCTTCACATTTTTGTTTTTCAGTTTCGTTAAGTTTTTGAATAGAATCATTATAGAAATCTTTATCCGATGGTATTTGTTTTGTTTCTGTGTATAATTTTGAATAATATTCGTTGAGAGCTTTTAAAATATCTTTTGTGTTTGAAACAATGTTTTCTTTAACTTTTAACCTATTTATTGTTTTGCTTTCAGCCTTTTTCTTTTCTAAATTTGAAAAATATCTAGTATTTCTTTCATCATTTTCAACCTTTTCTGATTTTGAACGCAAAATAAAGCCGTTTAATCTATTCTCTAGTATTTTTTCGAGTTCATTTTTATACGCCTCATATCCCACTTTTAATATGTGTAACTCCGTTTCATTCGACGTCTTTTCAATTTTTGACTCTATGTCTTTTATATCCGATGCCATTTTTTTTTCAGTCAATAAGTCTTTTTTCTTTTTTGCAGATGTATACTTTATAGTTTCATTTCTAATTGTTCCTTTTAAGATTTCCCAGAGAGTACTTGGATTTGCATTATTATTTAAGCCAGCTATTTCGCGTAATGCTTTACGGATGCTTTCTTGGTATTCTGTTTGTAATAATATGCTATTATTTAATTTGAAATATACAGGACCTTTTGGATTGCTTGCTAAATCTAAAGAAATTGTAACAATTGAGTGATCTGTTTTAAAACCTGTCTTTATTTGGCTTAGCGAAACATTTTTAACAAGACTGTCTGAAATTAGAAAATAATCAAGACGGCAAAATATTGGTGGTCTGTTATTTGAATGCCATGTATATTGGCGTTTTGTAGGATTGTGTAATCTCCAAATATCCGATAAACTATGTGTATCCATTAGTCTTTGCAACTTTAATCTACATTTATTGTGATCGCTAATTCGACCATTTTTCTTATCTAATTTATGTTCTAGAACTGTATTAAAATCTCCACCTATTATTTTTGCAAACGCGTCAGTTTTGGTTTTGGAGTATATGTTCCAATAGATTTCCTGTTGATACACTGTGAGATAATTATTTTTTATTGAATTCCAGCAAGGAAAACACACTACATGGGTAAATGCCAAAACATTTGGATTTTTCTTCTTCTTTTACCGTAATGCAAAGATTGCCGTGTGTCCCTTTAAACTATTTGATTTGTTTACCTTGTTGTTGTTGGTAGTAGAAATGAGCACTTCTTGACAAATTCTTTTCATCAACTTGTGTATTTATTTGTAGTAGATGCTATACTATTTCTCAAAGTACTAGGCACAATAACTACAATATTTACGGATATTTAGTTCCCAATTTGACGGTAAAGCTCATTATCTAGGTCACGCTGTAGGTCACGCATGAGCGGCATGTTTAGCTTACTGGTTTAGAAATTGGGGCGGAAAATGTGTTAACTGATTGCTTATTTTTCGTCAATGATCGTACATTTTCAAATTAATGGTTCTGAATGAATGGATAATTATCGAGTTTCTGCTGCACTATCGAATCAAATGAATTAATATTAATGAGATGTTCGACATCCGGGTAACTACACTATTGGAACTTTCCATTCATAAACGATTTATGCGTGTATTATTGTGCATAGTATTTCAGTACATTTGCAAAAAAGACACGTATTATTCGTTCATGTCAGTCACCTTATAAAATTAAGTTATACTTGAGGCAGTTAAAGGAACTACATTCTTGAAGTGCATTCTCGAAGTGCGTAAAGCTCCTCATCCAAAAACTGGTGTATTAATGCGCATAATATTTCGGTACATCTACAAATACTGTATACAATTATTTCATTATTTCACAATCAGTAGTTATATTATTTGGTATAATAACGTTCATGTCAGTCACCTTATCAAATTAAGTTGTATTTGAGGCAGTTAAAGGGGACTACATTCTCGAAATGCATAAAGCTCCTCAACCAAAAACATTACAGTATACATGACTCCAAAGCATAGCGACTCAAAAAAATCGACTTGAAATGTTAAATCGACTGAAAGAGAATACAATTCAGTTGTCATGTTATATCGTTGCTTGAACTTGGGGTAAGTGGGGATTGACACATGCCGGTTTGAGAATACAACAACAGAAAAAATGTACCGAACTACTAGATAAATCGTTTTGAGTTTTTTAAATAAATATGTACCGCGCTGATGATAAGAATGTTTGTGTCGTAGGATACATTTTCATCTCCAAAGAGAAGTGTTTTCAGCGTAGTGTTTGGTAGACGGGGAATTGAATTTAGCAATACATGTACTTATTGCAGTTAAAGAAGAAATGTTCAGCGTTTTCTACGAGCCCACAAAGGCGAATCGACCATGTTTTTTGAAAACAGGTGGTTGTTGAGGGAACTGCAGTTTAAACGCAGTCTAGTGTGCATTATTTGAAGGTTACTTTGTCCGATGTAGTAGTGTACTATCACGACAAGTGAGTGTTTAAAGGAAAACATTGTTTCGGCCTTACGTGAATCTTCAGGTAAGTTATTCCATTCGCGAATGACAGTGGGGAGAAAACAGTCGTAGTGATAATTTGCATGGGCATTAATAGTTTGGATGTTCATGGCATTTCGTAGGTTATATCTAGAGATGTCACGGACAGAAGTAGGAACCAAATCAGAGCAGAGAGGAAAGTTGCGGTTAAATGGTTTACCATTTTATAAAACATGATGAGTTTGTGTTTATGGCGCCTGTTTCCAAGAGTTTCCTATCCGATTTCTCTGTAAAGGTTGTCAATGGAAACAAGTTTCGTTGCTCCAGTTACTATTCGTGCAGCCTCATTTTGTATTTTATCTAACTCATATTTTTCGTATTGTGTGCAATTATCGAATAGAATATCACCGTATTCTAATATAGGTCTAATATATGACTTATAGATGGCTTCTAGTGAAACTCTATCAAGTTTACAATTTTTTTTTAAAGTTTTCGCATAATATTAATCCTTTACCATGCTTTGAATTTGATATATTCAATGTGCTTGTGCCAGGATAGATCATTTGACAGATAGACACCGAGATGCTTATGGTCTTGGACTTCAGGTATCATTTGATCGTACATG
Source organism: Cyrtodaria siliqua (assembly GCA_037043455.1). Lineage (NCBI taxonomy): Eukaryota > Metazoa > Mollusca > Bivalvia > Adapedonta > Hiatellidae > Cyrtodaria > Cyrtodaria siliqua. The sequence continues at coordinate 45,896 of JAWPHD010008270.1, forward strand.
AATACAGTCGTATTCATGTACAATCAGTCGTATTCATGTACAATCGTACATGAATACAGGCGGGTGGTTTATGAAATTAACTTTGCGTGAAGTAAGGAGAAATTTGGTTTTGGCTGGATTAAATGTAACAAGCCATTTATCTGCCCATTGTGATATTTTTAGTAGATCAGAATTACGTGTATTTGCAGCAGCGATAGGATTATCTGCAACAATAAATAGGCCCATGTCATCTGCGAAAAGACGAATGTTTGAATTGATGTCTATAACAATATCATTAATATAAAGAAGGAATAAAAGTGGTCCTAAGATGGATCCTTGGGGAACACCGGCTTTAATGTCATTCCATTCCGATTGGGTACCAGGTAAGACAACGCGTTGTTTTCTGTCACTAAGATAACTTTGGAACCATTTTAAGGGATTTCCTGTGATACCAGCAGCCTTCAGTTTTGCAATAATTCCCTCGTGCCAAACACGACCAAAGGCTCTGCTGATATCACAGAAAATCGCCCTTATTTCCTTTCCAGAATCTAGAGCTTTACAGAAAAAATTGTATAAGTATGCAAGCTGATTAATTGTTGAGTCACCTGGAACAAATCCAGACTGCAATGCAGTTAAGATGTTATTGGTTTGGAAGAAGTTAAATACGTGTTTAAACATGATTTTTTTCTAAAACCTTTTCAACACAGCTAAGAAGTGCTATAGGTCTGTAGTTGGACACGATTGATTGGTCTCCAGATTTGAAAATTGAACAAACGTGGGCTTCCTTCGAAGTTAATGGCACAAGACTATCCCTTAGGGAATGATTAAATAAAGAACACAAAGGTTCAGATAGTTCGATGGCTAGTTCTCTAAGAACACGGTTGTTAATTGTATCGGGACCTACAGCTTTTCCTAGTGATAGGGTTTCAAGAATTTCTTTTACCTCAATCGGACTTAGCAAAATGGAACTGAGGGTCGAATCGTTGATAGTGGGTAAGATGGGAGGTCCTGTATTAGCGTCATTTATTAAAGTTTGTTCTCGAAAAAAATCGTTTAAGAGGTTTGCTTTCTCATAGTCGTCTGTTATAATAGAACTATCTGATTGCAGCGGGGGAACGGATTCTTTTCGATTTGAAAACATAAAATATTTTAAGGTTGACCACCAGTTTTTAGTTGATCGATTTTCAATTTTTAGTTTCTCTGACATTTTTCTGAAGTGGTCATCTTTGTTTTTCCTAATTAGGCCAATTGTCTTATTTCTAAGTTTACGAAATTTGACCCACAGAGCTAGCGTATTTTTTTGTTTAGCTTTTCGATATGCTCTTTAACGTTTTCTTATCAGGCATTTAATAGATGAGGTTATCCACGGAAGATCGTTAGGCTTAATGCGCACGATTTATTTAGAATGCATTGTTTTGCTATATGTATTATACGTTCTGTTATTTTGTGTGTATGTTCATTTATATCGTTATCATAAAACGTATTCCAGTCTGTATTTAAGGCCAGTTGTCTAACTCCAAATATGACTCAAAAATGATTTGATAACAATCTTTTTGAAGTTGAGAATACAAAATACATTTTTTTGTTATTAACCAAAATAATGTCAATTGTTGAAGCTGAATTTTCCGTGTAATGAGTTGGTTCGTTTATGCATTGGTAAAGTGAGAATTGTTCATAGATAGACGTTATTTATAATCCAAGATACTGCATAGCTATTTTCACATCACACACGTTATGTATACATATATATATCACCGTATAAACGGCAATCACCAAATCTGGCGTTGTTTCAAATCGGTTCAGTTTTGAAGCAGATGCACTCTCTATTTAATAAAGTGTTCTCAAAACAATTAAAATGCGTTTTAACCGACGTCCTTTATACCAACGATGTGTCTCTTTTATGAAAGTATGGAGTGCGTACATATTGATTTGTGTGTGTGTGTGTGTGTGTGCGTGCGTGCGTGCGTGTGTGTGTGTGTTTCAAAATGCGAAAAAAATCAAGAGTGTTATATCATACACTTGGTTTGAATTCTTCTTTCCAAACATAACTGAATACACTGAAATGTATGTAACTCAAATGTATGTAACCACCCAGTCACATTATACTGCCACCGGGCCGAACAGTTATGGCACACTACGCGTTATATGCGGTCAAGCAGGGGAGCTACTATTACCTTGTTTATGACGTCTCTGGTGTGACCCGGCCGAGGACTGAGTGACCCGGCCGAGGACTGAACACACGATCTTCCGCATACAGGTGGAACTTCTACCACTAAGTCACCGGCGAACGCTTAGAAATTTACCCAACGTATTGTTTTTTTTAAAAAGAGAAGATAATTGCTCATATATGAAACAAAGAAATCAGGTTTTAAATGATTGTTTGTAATGTTCATAAACAAATCATAAAAAAGAGGATGGGTTGCGCATTTTGTATGAAGTTTGAAGCAGTCTGTGCACTTAAACAAAGCAATGGGAAACTTCGACGCAACATTTAAAATAGAGTGTGAGGTCAAAGCCTACGCCGAATGTGATAGGCACACATACAGAACCACAGGTGGAAGTATCAGTGTTTGGAACAAAACATATATATATATATATATATATATATATATATATATATAATTTAAAAAAATGAACATAACAAAAATAAAAAATATAAAAAAAACTAACATGATATTATTGAAAAAAACAACATATTTAAAGTTTCCCTAAACAAATATCTATATGTTTTTATTTTTTAATTTAATATATATGTTTGGTTCCCAACACTGATACTGAAACCTGTGGACAGGACATGATTTTGTACTTTTGCAAACACAACCTTTTACTGGCTTTAAATTATTTTTACAGCATAATAAGTGTAACAAATCCGTCTTTTCAAACATCTAAATTTCCAGGAACTCCAATGAAAACTGGCAACTCTCATGTTTTTTAAATATTTTATTCGGAACACACACAACTGTCCGGGATGAGTTTTAAAAGTGTACATCAGTCCAACTAATAAATAACTAGAAATGTGTTCATTGGACATGGATGCCCACCGCAAAGAAACCAGCGGAAAACGTAAAGACTGGCAAAAAAGGGTCGTAACTCAGGTAATAAAATGTTTATGCGGAATCTACATGCACATCTTGACATCATAGGTAAGCATTTTCAAAACAATGGTTGAAAAAAAGTGTGAGGATATAAACACATAAACTATGTTAACGTAAAGTTTTAACAAAAGAAAGGCCGTAACTCCGGTAATACAAGGTCGATTTTCGCGCGGAATCAATATGATATCATTTAATCATAGGTAAGCATGTTGTAAAGGTTCGAAAAAATCGGTTGAAAACTGTGGAAGGAGATAGACACACAAACTTTTCTGGACGGAATGAACACTCGGACGGACCTGGCTAACTCTGTATGTTAAAGATTTAACCGGCATCGTGGAAAAAAAACTATGTGCAAAGGGGCGAGTTTTGGCTTGAAAATGGGTGAATTGTGCTTCTTGTGCAAACCTTCGAAGGTTAAAAGCCTCACTCGTCTGTTTTCCACTAAGCTGGACTAAAAACGTATTGACATACTCTGAAAACATATTTGAACATACTAGCATACTAAAATCAATCAATATGCATAGCTATAAGTAAAATAAAAATGTCTACCGTTTCGTCATCGCGGAAACATCGGCACTGATTTGAAACCATGCCCGACTTGGTGATTGCCAGTTATACGGTGTATATGGTCAAGACTAGTATACATACTTACTACATCCTTTCTGAAATACTGAATCCCGGAGAATACTTACGGAGTCCCGTTAGGGCCATCGTACCATCGAGCATCCTCGTTTACAAGTCGATGCGCGACAGTCCGATTGTACCATCGCTCTTCGACTTTGGCCACCGTATACTTGCGTATAGTCGTTTACATGTCAATGCGCGATAGTACGATGGCGATGGTACGATGGCGATAATGCGATGGACTAATATGCCATCCCCATCCTTTTATCGTTCCATCGCCATCACACCATCGTGCATGATCTTGTAAACGTCGATACTTGATGGTACTATAGCCCTAATGGAACACCGTAGATACTGGAATGACAGACACTTTCAGATACTTTTAAAGATAACTAGGAGAAAATTATAACTAAACAGTGCTACAATAATAAACTCAAGTCTTCACCACACACAAACATTGACGAACACGATTTATAACAACAAAGAGTGGTGAAATAAATGCCCTACGAATTAATATAAAAGCCGCGCAAAATATAAAGGGACCAACACATGTATCTAAAGCATATTTTTTACGGAGGCATACGCTATTACTTTTGTGTATATCACGTCGACCATATGTAAGGACCCTCATTTTGAGTTGGGTTTTTTTTTTGCATGCATTATAAATAAATCATTTAACTTGTAGTATAAGTATGACATGTTATGTCAACATATTGTCTGTATGAACGCGGAACACTACTCATCGCCACTGTTTCCATGTGTTTTAGCGGTAGAATGTATTATACTGTATCAGATGTTTCATCTTAGTAAGCAGTAGAACGTACGATATAAGATCGCCTAAGTTAGCAATAAATTGTACGATATCAGATGATTATTTTATCGCTTAAGTTAGCAGTAGAATATACTATATCAGATGATTATTTTATCGCTTAAATTAGCTATCCGATGTTTCTCGAGTAATTAGCGGTAGAAAGTACGATACGTAACGCTAGTGTTAAAATGAACGATATCAGGATCATATCAGTTGTTGTATCGCCTATGTTAGTGTTGAAATGTACGATATCAGATGTTGTATCGCCAACGTTAGTGTTGGAATGTGCAATATCAGATGTTGTATCGCCTAAGTTAGTGTCGAAATGTACGATATCAGATGTTGTATCGCCTACGCTAGTGTTGAAATGTACGATATCAGTTGTTGTATCTCCAACGCTTGTGTTGAAATGTACGATATCAAATGTTGTATCGTCTATGTTAGTGTTCAAAAATACGATATCAGATGTTGTATCGCCTATGCTAGTGTTGAAATGAACGATATCAGATGTTGTATCGCCTATGTTAGTGTTGAAATATACGATATCAAATGTTATATCACCTACGTTAGTGTTGAAATGTACTATATCAGATGTTGTATCGCCTATGTTAGTGTTAAATGTGAGATATCAGATAGTGTATCGCCTGCGCTAGTGTTGAAATGTGAGATATCAGATGTTGTATCGCCTACGTTAGTGTTGAAATGTACGATATCAGATGTTGTATCGCCTATGCTAGTGTTGAAATGTACGATATCAGATGTTGTATCGCATATGCTAGTGTTGAAATGTGAGATATCAGATGTTGTATCGCCTATGTTAGTGTTGAAATGTACGATATCAGATGTTGTATCGCCTATGTTAGTGTTAAAATGTACGATATCAGATGTTGTATCTCCTACGTTAGAGTTGAAATGTACGATATCAGTTGTTGTATCACCTACGTTAGTGTTGAAATGTACGATATCAAAATATCAGATGATGTATCACCTACGTCAGTATTGAAATATACGATATCAGATGTGGTATCGCAAACGCTTGTGTTGAAATGTACGATATCAAATGTTGTATCACCTACGTACGATATTAAATGTTGTATCACCTACGTTAGTATTGAAATGTACGATATCAGATGTTGTATCACCTAGGTTAGTGTTTTATCGCCAATGTTTATATAGTGGTAGAATGTACGTGTACGATATGCGTTATCGCCCAATTTAGCGATAGAATATAGACGTTATCAGATGTGTTATCGCCTGACTTGGCTGTATAATGTATTATGTCAAATGTGTTATTGCCTGACTTGGCTGTTTTATGTATTATGTCAGATTTGTATCAGCTATAAGTAGATGCAAAAGTAGAACAGTAAATGTAGCACTTACAGAACTCATGCAGTCATTCTAAAACACTCATTCAAAACAATCAACAGTTACAAGGATGCATAGAAGCAAACACATGAAAGGACCGCCTTGGAACGGTCAGTGGAAAACCGGCCGCTGGGGTTTAAGTGCGACATCAGTTTTGTTATCGCCTAATGTACGACAATAAACGTTGTATTGCCTGAGTGAGCGGTAGAAAGTATGATATCTGATGTCGCGTAAGTTAGCGATACAGTGTACTCTTTATCGCCTATGTTAGTGTCGAAATGTACGATATCAGATGTTGTATCGCCTGCGCTAGTGTCGAAATGTACGATATCAGATGTTGTATCGCCTGCGCTAGTGTCGAAATGTACGATATCAGATGTTGTATCGCCTGCGCTAGTGTTGAAATGTACGATATCATATGTTGTATCGCCTATGCTTGTGTTGAAATGTACGATATCGGTTGTTGTATCGCCTTTGCTAGTGTTGAAATGTACGATATCAGATGTTGTATCGCCTATGTTAGTGTTGAAATGTACGATATCATATGTTTTATCGCCTATGCTAGTGTTGAAATGTACGATATCAGTTGTTGTATCGCCTATGTTAGTGTTGTAATGTACGATATCAGATGTTGTATCGCCTATGTTAGTGTTGTTAAAATGTGAGATATCAGATGTTGTATCGCCTGCGCTAGTGTTGAAATGTGAGATATCAGATGTTGTATCGCCTACGTTAGTGTTGAAATGTACGATATCAGATGTTGTATCGCCTATGTTAGAGTTGAAATGTTCGATATCAGATGTTGTATCGCCTATGTTAGTGTTGAAATGTACGATATCAGATGTTGTATCGCCTATGTTAGTGTTGAAATGTACGATATCAGATGTTGTATCGCCTACGCTAGTGTTGAAATGTGAGATATCAGATGTTGTATCGCCTACGTTAGTGTTGAAATGTACGATATCAGATGTTGTATCGCCTGCGCTAGTGTTGAAATGTACGATATCAGATGTTGTTTCGCCTATGTTAGTGTTGAAATGTACGATATCAGATGTTGTATCGCCTATGCTAGTGTTGAAATGTACGATGTCAGATGTTGTATCGCCTACGTCAGTACTGAAATGTACGATATCAGATGTTGTAACGCCTACGTCAGTACTGAAATGTACGATATCAGATGTTGTTACGCCTATGCTAGTGTTGAAATGTACGATATCAAATGTTGTATCGCCTGCGCTAGTGTTGAAATGTACGATATCAGATGTTGTAACGCCAATGTTAGTGTTGAAATGTACGATATCAGATGTTGTATCGCCTATGTTGGTGTTGAAATGTACGATGTCAGATGTTGTATCGCCTTTGTCAGTACTGAAATGCAAGGCAACCAAATGGATAACGGTAACCAAAAGTGACTTACATGATTCGAACATTTAAATATAAGGCTAAAAGGTAAGCCGTGACATAGTGCCTGATTTGTCTCGTTTCAAATTTGGTTAATGTGACTCAGCATTCAAACAACGCTTAAGTCCAACTTATGTCACTGTGACACAGGGTAACACAGGACCAAATGTTTGTTTCATATTTTAACACAGAAACTTGGCAAATGTGACCGACTTCTAAAACAGTCTTACAAGACATCTGTTTTTGTTTTCATTTTCGGTGACAAAAGCGTTAAAGCTAGTACTAAAATGTCCATTGTTCGTGAAGTGTACAGTATGTTTAGCTTTTTAAAGGCCTAATCTAAACTGGGTCATGTTGATTCATGCAAATGTGAAAACAAACAAACTCACACACATTCTTGCTGTATGCGCTTTAAACATGCTTGCTATGTGTGTACTAATCACGACACAAAGAGGCACACACTTTAACTCAGGATTGCGTAGCTTTAAGCACATGTGGTGTTAGATTGGTTAAAAAGCCTGAATAGTTGACATCGTCAATAGGTTCCACCCCCACCCAACACACACACCATTCCCAACACATAGTTCGTGTCACCCTGTTTACCGATGAACACGTATTTTAAAATAAGTTAAGATAAAAAATAAAAAAAAATAAAAAAATACGCACACTTTGAGAACGTGTAAATTGTTTACAAACTGTACGCCTATCCTCTTCAAATAAAACTACATATTTATAACAACGGTGTTGTCTAAATGTTTTCTCTAGCCTCGGGAAGTATAAACAAGGACATATTATTTATTTGGTGCATGCCATGCATATGAAACTACCACATAAGATAAATGGTTTTAACTTATACCTTACATGTCATCTTCACAAGGTAATCTTGAAAGTTTTAAAACTCGTCGTGTCAAGTAAGTTTTTTCTACATAACTTGCATGCTTAATATTTACTATTAGTATTTGAAAATTAGTATTAATAATTATTTAATTAGTAAAAGCTTCTTTTTTTCTCTTTTTTTTTGCTTTTATTTATTTACTTTTGCAACTACTAGGATAATTGATTATATTCCACCAATAATATATGGTAGAATAACGAAGAAAACTGGAGTGGAAATCAAATTGTATTACCTTTTTATTTAATTATATGCAAGTGATGAAACTGTATCTAGGAGCTAGTGTTGATGCATGATAAATATATTGCCGTGTGTCATTTTACACATGGTAGAACAGAACATAATATACTGAAAAAATAAAGTTTAGCAAGCCCTTATGCACAAATGCAATATTATTTTATATTGTGAAGTATTTTAAATCATTGGCATGACTTATTTTGATCTTCTTTTTCACTTACTTTTTGTATTTCAATGTAAATATCAGAGTTATCTCCCATTTAATTAAAACATACTGTTTCACATTTAAATATAAATTAGGTAAAAAGCAAGATTAAACATTACAAAATAACTGTTATGGGTCTCAAGTTATAAAAAACGCTAAACAATCGACACTTTCCTTGCCTTTATAAAGATATAGGGAATCAAAATTTACCATTTGTGCAATTACCTCCCTTTGCATTGAAATAAGAGCGAAATTATAATTTCTGTAAAATATGTAGATAACCAGATATTGCTATTGTTTTCCTTTTTTTTTTTGAGACTTATTCCCTTATGACCGCTTCTACACATATCCTAGAATCTGGTCAACGGGATGTATATGTTATTTACTTGCTAAACTTATTTTTATCAGTATATGTACTTTATTTAACTTGTACACAAGTACATCGTCATTTATACATATATAAATACAATTGTTCATACATACGTCACGCCATTCTACAAACGTTACATTTTATATTAATAGTTTGAGCAATCTTTATAGCAAACAACTACTACATGAGGATGAAAATACAAAGATCTTTTTAATATTCAAAAATGAATTTCTTACAGATAAAGCTTTACTTAAACATTTTTGTAAATTAGTAATACTATTATCATGTGTCTGAAGTAATTCTAAGAATTTAAACATACTTGGTTTATTATAATAATATTTCTTAATATAAATTTTGCGGATTCCTGTATAAAAAATGCATTTCAAAATAAAGTGATATTCGTCTTCCAAATCGCTGCTATTACAACATTGCCAATATCTTTCATTTTTAGGTACTTTATTTCTAGTGTATCGACCAGTTTGTGTTCTTAACGCATGTGCACACAGGAAATAGCATCTTTTGATTATTACCTTCTGTTATTATAATCATTCATGTATACATAATTATAATAACGGAAAGTAATACTCAAAAGATGCAATTTCCTGTGCATATGCAGATATTCATATTACATGGTAAAATAAGGTGTGCTTTGTAATTAAAACACACTTTACAATTATGATATAATTTAAGTACACTGATAGACAAACAGATGAGATTAAGATGTAGATTAAACACGGATATGTAAAACATATTAGATGTACAACAGTTGCCTTTCCCCTCAATTTTTTTTTGAAAAATCCTAATGCGTCTATGTAGAGCCTATTCATCACTGATAAACATATCAATGGTGTTTATATCATTATCTATTTAGTCTTGATAGCTCTCGCAGGCTTCGTAGCAATGAAAGTAGATTTTAGAAGTGTAATTATTTCCATGCACCTTATGAAATATCGCTTTATTCTTTCACAGTAGAATGCCGATACTTTTCTTCTTTCCTTTGCTTTGCTTTTTTTTTTTTTTTTTTTTTTTTTTAAGCTTATAAATGATTTGTATTTTTGTCCCCCGACTTTTCGAAGAAAATCCCCCACATTTTCGAAGAAAAGCGAACGCACATGGAAATAGTGATCGTCCGTACATCCAACAGCCACACTTGTGACCGGAACTAGTCGTTCAGTTTTGAAGGGATTCAATTCGTATTTGGTAGGATTGTTTGCCATCATTTGAAGATGATCATATTTAATTGTCATTTTAATTGCAGTATATAGCCCTTTTTGGACTTTCAGGACTTAGAAAAGTGAGAGCCTAATAGAACCATGTGGCCGCAACTTTTCATTCAGGTTTGAAAGGACTCACTTCACATTTGGTAGGATGAGTTTCCATCACATGAAGATTATCATATGTACATGTAGTTGTCATTTTGATTCGGCAATTTTTACCGCAGTTATGGTCCCTTATTTCATCGTGATTGTAATTCGACAATTTCTGCGGGAGTTACGGATCTATTTGGACTTAGACATTTTATAGGCTTATAAGAATATTGTTGCTTAACTTGTCATTCAGTTTTGAACGGATTTCAAACCATGTTTGGTAGGATGTTTTGCCACATATTAAAATTATACAAAATTGATGTGTGACTAAACTATTTTCCATCAGTAAATTTCCCCAGGCGGGAGACATGGCAACTCTTTGCTATCTTGTTAAACAACGTGCAGTGTTTTATTTGGGGGTGGGGGGTGGGGGGTCTGTTTTTACAGCCGTTATTGCGTGATATTTCCAATGGCGGGGCTGTTTATACAGCCGTAATTGCGTGATATTTCCAATGTCAAAACATATTATATCTTTTATTTCCCCAATTTCGAGAAAAATATATCAGTTGAAAGAAAAAAATATATAAAAATAAAAGGTGCATGATATTTCCAGTGCCAAAACATATCTTTTATTTCCCCAATTACGAGAAAAAATTCCCAGTTGAAAGAAAACAATATATAAAAAAAAGGTAGTTGAAAGAAAATAAGAAAATAAGAAATAAAATAAAAGGTAGCGTTTAGATGCCTATGTTGACCTTGGGGTCCTGAAAACAGTATTACAGATACAATAATTAAACGAATGTTTTACTGTATTTTCCCCCGTTTTATGAAAAACACGTAAAATTCCCAATTGTTACGGTATGTGTTGTTTTCCCAAAGTATAGAAGAAACACGGATATGGCAAATGACACGGCTGAAGGAATCTAATTTAGATGTAATGTCCAGTTGACAATATCAAATACACAATGTTGGTCATATATACTAATCATGCGTTCACAATTTGTTTATCAAATGGCATAGTTGATTTTATATTTTGTTAAAAAGTATGTGAGTAGACGTTCATTAACTGTAATATTATAATAAATATTTATTTAAATGCTTACCTCTGCAGATTGTACCTTTGTTTTCATATGATAATCTTAACATTGTATAATAACTGACGCTTTCGCGAATCATTATGTTACACCAATGATTTGTACCACGTGTTTTACACTATAACTAAAACCTAAGTAATAACATAAAAAACTACGTAACTTACAATGGCTTAGCTGTGCATACCTTTTGTTTGTTGAATAGTTTCACAGGGGTCCCATCATATAACGGAAGCATCTCTAAGGCGATGTGTAATACGCATTATGTTTCAAGTTTACACATATGTAAACCTATTAATAAAAAGTGAGTATTAAGGCCAGGGGTTACGTAACAACATTCTTCATTATGATGTTTGCCTATTAATTTAAAAAGAGCCGCCTCGGTAGTTCAGTGAATTGTGCGTTAGAGCTACATACTTCTGCCCCTCGAGGGTTCGCTCCCTTGCAAAGGCATTTCTAAAGAGGAACTTCATTCTTCGTCTCATCTCCCTCTAAGGTTGCTGGCCCAACTATAACCTTGTAAAACCTGATGATGTAACATCTCATTTCATTTATTTAAATAAGATTAAGTTGGAATTCCCTATCTGAACCGATAAACCATGATATATTCTTTTTCTTGCATATCAGAGACATGTTTCGTGTTGACGCCGCCAGCTACTAACGTTTTGCATGTTTTCCTGCATGCCGGATGTTGATGCACGCGTGATTTTATCTCGACCCTAGGGTGAGATGTAAATATATACCCCGGTAAAATGACGGATTATAAGAATTTTCATGGGTATCCGGTGAAGATAGGGAATTCCAGCCCGAGGTATAAGTGTTTTAATCGGAACCGAGGCTCTGTCGAGGTTACGATTAAAACACTTATACCGAAGGTTGGAATTCCCTATCTGAACCAAATACCCATGATAGATTCTTTTTCTTTCATATCAGAGACATGTTGTGCGTTTAGGCCGCCAGCTACTATTGTTTTGCATGTTTTCCTGTATACCGGATGTTGGTGCGCGCGAATTTTATCTCGACCCCTGGAAAAATCTAGCCCCGGTAAAAAGGCGGACATGCGAAAAATCCTTGTCCGGTATGCAAGAAACAACTTTCTATTTCGATGCTATGGTATAAACCATAACTGCGGCATGTCGCGTTGATGACCCGTCCATAATGAAGTAGCATTATCACAAGGTGATCCCGTACGAGGTTACCCATATACACGTTACGTATTGTGAGGACTTAAATAATGTTTGTTTGTTTGTTTTTGTTTGAATGGTGTTTACCGCATTTTAGCACATGTTAGGCCATAAATGACGGTACATATAGTTTTGGTAGAGGCAGACCATCCCATTTGTCCTGGGTAGAACAAGTAGAATCGATACTTTCTCACTTGATAAGTCGAGCTCCCAGTGGGATTCGAACCCGCGGCGGTGAGAAGCGACAACGTTTTAAACTCAGCGTCTTTACTATCCCGGCCCAGATACGATAGAAATAATAAGGTGCAACTTGTGTGTACCTTAGTGTATAAACGATATAATGTGTTGTCGTTTCTATGGGTACCGTAAGTTTCTCACCATAATCAACTACCTGTCTACCTCTGTTCCCCCGCACAAACACGTGTAATAAAGACCAATTTACTTGTTTAACTAAGTTCGTAATTAATCCGAGTGCTTTTGAAGGTATTATACAGACGTACTAAATATTTGAGAAACGATGGGTGTCTCATCTGTAACGCGTTATTGCCTTGGAAATGTGCCGGTTGCTAATGCAACTATTTGTAATAGCATGCGTATATATCTGTCAATTGATAGAAATGTAAGAAAATTGAGCAATCTCCAAGACCGAATAAACCAGTATATACAGTCTACAACCACCAATTTCACCCAGTTACCAATGATAAGTCAGAGCAGCTAGAAGATGCTTATTTTTGAGATAATGTTTAAGGCTATATATATGGTTACGCCATAGGTAAAGTATTGACCAATGTGGGTAACGCATGTGGCAACGCATGTGGGCAAAACATGCTTTAAAAGTAACTGAGGCAAATATAATAAAACAGGCGCAAAAAAAAGGTGCCAAAAAGTGAACAGCCGTGATCCGCATACCAGTACACACGCACAGACTGTAAGATAATTTAAACGAAATTGGCAGACACCTGACAGGTAAACGCTGATAAAAAGCAAAACAAAAACAAGAAAATCACCAGAAGTGGAGCATTGAACTTAAATAACTGACTTTATGATATCCTGTTGTTTTTATTTGCGTTTTATATCTAAAATATATTCACTTTGGATTTAACTGTAGACCGGTTAATACAACATACGTACATTTATTTTGTATTATTGTTTTGCCAAGAGTTTCCTTTTATCTGACTTACAAGTCGAACTCCCAGTGGGGTTGTAAACCTTCTCGCCTCTCACCGCTGCGAGTTCGAATCCCAATCGGAGTTCGACTTGTAAGTGAGGAAGTGTCGATTCTTACGGATGACGTGAGGTGTACAGTACTGGTTCAACCTAGGAAAAGCCTGCCTCCGCCACAAAAAAAAAGAAAGAAAAAAAAATAGTAAAAAAGAATCGACCGTTTTATAAATGTATAACCTTACATGTGTTGAAAATGACATAAAACACCAAACAAACAAACGAACAAATGCTTTATATGGGAACAAAACGCATACTTACTGGAATGGCATATGGCTTTGATAATTCCAGTAAGTGTACCCGAACTCTTCTCAATTTATGTACGAAGTGTCACTTCCATAAAGAAACAAACCCGCCAAATAACGGCAAAATTACACTACGAAATCGTTTATCAAATCTCTATCCAGCTGTTCAGATCATATACTAATGCACATGATTAGGTTTACTAATGGGTCCATAAAACACCCGTGACTGAATATGCGTAAAATGAATTATGAGTTGGTAACTTAATTCGACTTTTTTCATAATTGAGTTTTTCACTTTCCTTATTTTAACATACTTAAGACTTTGCATGTTCTTTTATCCTGCCTAACCATATCTCACACATAAAAACTTATTTCTCAAACACGTAAATAATGTCTAGATAAGTCACTTAATAATCGATATTTACTTATCAATCTTTACAATATGCCGCTTTGCACAGCTGTACGTTTAACAATCGTCTTCACTAATCGATTTAAGTATCTGAATCACTGAGAAGTACAATATTATCACGGCAGAAAATGTAAAGACAGATTATTACTTACGAGTTTATTAGTACCATTTCTGTATAAAGTAAATAAAATATTTATTACATTTCTAATTGAGAATATTCTACATACATTACAATATGTATTACATTTTTAGTTGTCTAGGTAACGGTATTGAGAATACTAGTTCTTAATCGTTCTTAAACGTATTAACGTATCTGCCTTCTAACACCAACTGTCAGCGTATATATATAAAAGTCGAGTTTCTATAACGTTGTGTCATACAGCTAATATTGCAGAAGTGTTGTTAAAGCTACAGACTCTATATTTAAACTGGTATTAACTTATGAATATGAAGGAGTCACGGATGAAGTAGTTTCAGTTCGACGAACATCTAATATATAAGCCAAATATCGATGAGTAAAATCACATTTTATCTATCCTTTGTACGGGTAACATCGATATACGGCTACCTGCGTAAATGTACGAAGTGCACAACTCGATGTCTATAACGTAAATGATGTACTGTTTTAAATTTGATAGATTAAATATCCGATTTCGCCATGAGCTGGTGAACATTAAATTACAAATAAAAAAGGCCATGTGAGATTTACGTATAGCTCCAGTAGCTTTAATGAAATCTCATTTATTATCTCCCGTGTACGTGAATGTAAACGTCGAGTCTCCCATTTCTGCATTCCATAATTGGTCGAACTTCTCGTTCTGGTTCACGGTAAACCAGTTCTTCCAGTCTCCTATTTGACCTGATATAATTAAAAGAACAAAACCATGAATTTGTGAAATTTGAGACATTTCAAAACTCTCAGTTCCTACAATATATGTCAATAATAATAATAATAATAATAATAATAATAATAACTTAAACAACACATTGCCCTCCGATAAAAGGCTGTGCGACTTTTTTAGCCAATGTTGACATAAGCTACACACTACCTGTACTATAAATACACTATTTGGCCCCGAACTATCCGTGTTGCGCATAAGCGCATTTTTACATGGGGTACATCGTAATTGTATAGAGAGATTTAGATAATCATTCACAGAAAGGTTAATGTCGACATAACATGTGTCGGGAACAACTCCCAGATCCAAATCATCAAGGTTAATATCACACTGAGTAAAGTTCATTCGGAATGTTTTAGTATGGTGTCAGATCTATATCTTAACCTGGGTAAATTGATAACAATTTATTGACAATGATAATGCATCGAAAGATTGGTGCCAACATGCGAACAACTTCCAGATACCTATAATCAAGGCCCATGTCACACTGGAAGGGTGTGGGTGGATGTGTGGGGAGGGGAAGTTGGGGATATATACTGACAACAGTCGGTATTTTAGCGTCCACTCCGTAACATTCTAGCTAACGGAGGGATGTTGACAATAATTTGCAGTAATGTTAATTTCAACAACAAAAATCAATAAAAACAGGAGTTCTTTTTAGTAGGAATAGTTGGGTATCAATGGAGTAATGCCCCGTATTCAAGCGCTTTCGCGTTCATTATTTGAACATGTACATTATGACATACAATCAAACCAGAATATCTCCTAGTAAACCAGAGTGGCCACGGATTCAGGAAAAAAATGGAAGGGAAAAGTCAGGGAATTTTATTTCTGCACGAACTTACACAAAACAAAGATATAATTGACACTCTTCACGCAGAAAAAAAAAAGAAAATTTAATGGAAAAAAAGAAAATGTAATGAAAAAAAAACACAACTTGTATATGAAATTAGTTTTCCTATTAATATATCAATTGTAAAGAGTTTAGATGATATTCATTTGCTTAAATGGTTTGAATATGGAGTAAATGAACATTTGGATATTTTGTGGTGAAGGTACGGCTATAAGGGCAGGATGGAGTCCATAAATGTTCTTACCTTAAGCAGGTCGGGAAAAAATCAGGAAAATATCAGGGAATTTATAGTGCGATTCCTGTGGCCGCCCTGTTAAAACGTATTATTAACTTAATTTTTTAACAATTTTAACTATTTTTTCTTTGAAAATATTGTATCAGTCTTGCTAGTAAACAATAATTCATATAGCTTGCACAATTCTAGCAGAACAAAATATTCCAACAATGTTAACCTTTTCTGTAAAAGTTGAAGTCGTTTTTGTACTCTTGTTTCTTCATATCAACCGATACCTTTTCTTTCGCCATTTTGTCGAACCCACTCATGTCCAATATGTCCGCCTGTAACTGCTCATCAAGGCTTACACCAAGAAATTCGGCAAATCTTCCAAGCTCGTATTTACCATTCTAAAAATTGATAAAAAATGGAATACTAATATATCGCAGATCATGCCTGTGATATTTGTCCCATTCCTAACTTTATACACACTATAAACTAGAAGGGTGTTCCACGGAACACAAAGTCTTGTGTCGTCTGCCGTGTGCTTATTTCAGCAAGTTCAATCTAACTATAACGTTTGAAGTCAGGGGTGCAATATTTATGGATCAGTTATATATTATTTTTTTTAAAGTTTATGAATAGAGGCATACATCTGCTTATGATAATTGATAAGGAAGAACTGTATAAGGTTTCATAAATATAGGTCAATAATTCGCAAAGTTATGAGCTAGGCACAGTTTAAAGAAAATGGACATAACTCTGCCAAAATGAAAGTCGGAGTTATTTGACAGGTGTAGCAACATTTCTTCGGTTAAGATAAAGACGAGTGTGAAGTTTTATGAACATAGGTCAAATACTTTTCAGGTTATGGCCAAGGTTATGTTGCAGGTTAAAGTATGACGGACGACGACGGACAACGTCGACGGACGACGACAGACAAAGTGATCCCTAAGTGTTTGCCATGCTACAAAAAAGGAACGAATATCTAAATATTTGAAAACACCGGAGACGGGAAGGATTGAGCAGAAGAATAACAAACTAATCTAATACAATTGTATTGTTACTCACGAGTTTTAAATCTTTGTAATAGACTACATGTAATGGGAATCCAACGCCATCCGATATGACACGCTCCCATTCCCGTAACTAATCCGAATATTTGCCATATTCCACTGAAAAATTAAAGAGTATGAGAGTGGAAACGGCCGAATATAAATATTGCAGTCTCGGTTTGATTGATACTGTTTATGAACGGTAGTTCAAGATGCATGATGCAAACAAACGTATGAAAAGTATTGAATCCCAGCACTTAAGATCAGGTTTATTGAGTCACTGTACATAAGCAGCAAGATATGTACCCGCACGTTTTTATTCCGGCATTAGACTTCTTTCATAATATAGTCTATGCTGTGGTCTGGTATATGCACACTTTTTTTCTTTTTAAGACGCATGCCGCCGTTGTGATATTTATGGCATCAAAGTTCTAAATTTCCACATATTAAAGTCGCTGTCCCGCCAACAACAGGCAAATGTTACAACATGTTTATGTCGTTTCTAAACACACTGACGACGAGGTATATATATCTTACATATTTTGAGAATCAAAACCCTATAAACACAATATAAGCGACTTTAGCCAGCCAGGTCAAACCCTAAAACTGGAGTGTCGATTAAGAGTTATAAACTCATAATTCATTTTACGCATAATCGATCAGTGGTGGTTTAAGAACCCGTTAATAAACGTATACTTTTAATTGGCATATATTCATTATTATATGACCTGAACACATGGATAGAGTTTTGATAAACGATTTCGTAGTGTAATTTTGCCGTTATTTGGCGGGTTAGTTTCTTTAAATATCATTTAAGTCAACATACATTCCTGCAAATGAATGCAAAATTCTGAACTGATCATATTCTTAACTGATCATATAAGACATTATTACACTTTTGTACACTTATTTTGCATACAGTTGGTGTCGTTTTCTTTCCTATAAATCAGTACATTATACTATGTATAAATATTCCACATGAGGTGGTTTAGAACTTTTGTGTCATAGTTCTTCAATTGGCAACTAACAAGAAGCTATATACAAACGGTTATATCTTCTTTGTTTGTCATTTAATTGTTATCATTCTTTCCTACTTTTCCAAGTTTTTCTGATTCTTAATAGTAAAAGACTTGATTGAAAATATGATTGCATTCACAGTATTATTACAATACCCGTGTTCCTCTATTTAGGAGAAACACTAGTAGCTTTGCCTCTTTCATTTATGTATCTCCAGCTTTGGGGTTTGACCTGACTGGTCGTTTATATTGTGTATATAGAGTTTGGATTCTCTAAGTATGTAGTCATACATATATACCTCGTTGTCAGTAGGTTTAGAAACGGTGTACATATGTTGTAAATTTTGCCAGTTGATGGTGGGATAGCTAGGGACTTAAACATGTTAATATAGTCCCGTACATAGTCCACATTTGACCATCTTTATGAAGTTATTGGCGTGAACATGTCCGGTATCGAACCCACGACCTGCAACTTGCAAGACGGATGCTCTATATTTTAGTCATCTCCGCGGTACGTACACCTGTATATAGTAAAGGTGGACCTTTGTATTCATTTTCTATAAATATGCTGTAATCTTTGCATTTAATTGAGTTAGCATAGTGAAATTACTTCTGGAGCCCTTTGCGTTACATGTACTTTTCAGAATTAGTCCAATCACCTTGTTTTTACAACAGAAGTAAAAAAAAAAAAAGAATTGTTTTAACAGTGGAGCCCTTTCACATTTTGAAAGCTGATAACGAATTCAGACATACATTTTCCCTGCATGAATAGTGGCAGCCAGTCATCCCATTGCCCTTCATATTCGTAGAAGCGTATTCCTTTCATATGGTTGAAGAAAGAAACTGCCGCATCTTTTGGATTTCTTAACACCAGAACCGTCTTCGTTTGCTTCTTTTGCCTATCCTTTGGCAGAAACCTAGAACGGAAATGATGAGTTAATATATGACTGGGTGACGGATGGTTTCAGGAGGTGGGAGAACATAAGCATGAAGGTTATATAAATGGGAATCTGCCCGGTCTGCATTCAGAAAGTGAACAAAAAAACGCCAGACAATTAAACAGTTGAGAAATTATGTTTTTGAAGAAGTAATACAAACGTCAACAAGTTACAGTCTAGAGGCCAGTCGATGATTTTTGAGTCGAGTTCAACATTTTGCGAGAAGGATAGAGACAGGCATTAATCGAAAAAGTAATATCTTGCCTTTGTCGTGTGTACCCGTGTTCAGCTCTGATTTTGTATGTGACAGTGGTAAATTGAGGTCAAAGGTCATGACACTTTTTCAGAATATTTAATTGAAAAATTAAATGTACATTTTTGAAAGCCATTATTATTTTGTTTATGCACGAAGCATATTTCGGTCATAAGTAAAAGGCTTACAGGTGAGATAATATACGGTGATAAGTCTTCGTCCGTCGTCCGTCCGTCCGCCCATCCTCCTTCGGTCCGCCCATCCGCCGTCTGTTCGAAAGAACGTCTATAGTAGCCACTCAATTAATTTTGAATGGAGTTCAACATTGTGCGAGGAGCATAGAAACAGGTATCACTCGAAAGGGTAATATATTACTTCCTTCGTGGTACCAGTGTTCTGCCCTGATTTTGTTTGTGGCAGGGGTAAATTGAGGCCAAAGGTCATGACCCTTTTTCGGAATATTTAACTGAAAAATTGAATGTACATTTTTTAAAGCCATTATTATTTTGTTGATATACGAAGTATATTTCAGTCATAAGCTAACAATAGTAAAAGTCTTAGAGGAGAGCTGATATACGGTGATAAGTCTTCGTCCGTCCACCTATCCGCCCATCCACCGTCTGTCCGGGAGAACGTCTACTAGCCAATCAATGAATTGTGAGTCGAGTTCAACATTTTGCGAGAAGCAACGAAACAGGTATCACTCGAAATGGTAATATCTTACCTTTGTCGTGGTATCCCGTGTTCTGTCCTGATTTTATATGTAACAAGAGTAAATTAAGGTCAAAGGTCATGACCCTTTTTCAGAATATTTAATTGAAAAATTGATGTACATTTTTAAAGAAGGATAAAAATATCGGACAGGGAAAGCAGCATTCAAGGACGACAGTCAACCACAAAATACAAAAACAAACACGCAAACAACAAACGAAAAGGCAAAAGTAATAAAAAATGCAAACGACATTACAAACACAAAATGGTTGACAATAGGGCTACCGCCTTGGAACGGTCAGTGGCAAAGTAGGCCACTGGGGGTTTAAACCGGTTCTAGGGTGCACCAAACCTCACACTTACCCTACTGTCAACCCATTAAAACAGGACAGTGTAAATAAAGAAATCCCCGCCATGATTTAATCTCTAACCAACAAGGCAGCATCAATAGGCAATATAAGTAAAACACAAATATGCTCGTGTAAATATAATACAAAAAAACAATAGCCTAGAAAGCCACAATGAAGGTACTCAATGACTTGGCAGAAGCCAGAGCAACAAGAGAATAAACCATTAAGGGCACGACAGGAAAGATTATAGACAAACATCAAACGCGACCGTCCCAATGGGCTTTAGGTAGGCGTCATCATAGGGTCCACAGCCTGACCGGTCATCGTACAATTAAAGAGGAAAGCATAGCGGCGAACTGTAAAAGGGTCCACCACCAAGCATGCAGTACGTTGCAAAATGATAGAGTCATTGTTATTTTGTTTATGCACATAACATATCAGATATGTATTAATGGTATCAACAATTCATTTTCGTTATCAGTTGGCATTCCTTATCAATTGACACTCCTTATCAACTGACCCTATAAAATAGCATGTTCAATTTTGAATTTTCATTAACATAATCGTAAAATAGGAGCCTTTAGTTTGACTTCAGGATGTCTCGTAACTTTCAAAATCAGGAATGTAGACGGGTTCTATTATAATATTGAACGTTTATTTATTCCAATTGCATGCATTTAATAAACGTTTCAACAGTATTTTGGTCGACATGAAAACTACCAAGAAAATAAAATATGTTTCACACTTTAAAAAGGTGACGTCAGAACCACGTTAATAACGTTAACGTTATTTGCGGTATTTGCAATAGTTAGAAATCCAAACTGGCATTAATATAAAGATATTTAATTAGTTGTTTAACGTGTCACACACCACTACATAACTTTTCTTATCTTATATTAATTAAAAACTTACAAAGCTATCATGTGGGCCCGATCACGAAATTTGGTCAATCGGTACCACCCAAGGTGACAAATTCTTATTATGATTTTTGATACTGGTGATATCCCTAGATACTATTTAACCCTGATATACTTCTAGTTTTAGCAGATGATGTCATGAAAACAGCCAATATTTAGAGCCACTCCTTTTTTTTCAAAATATCCAATTTTGATACCACCATTTTGAGTACAGTGATGCATTACACTTTTTATTTTGAAATTCGACATATTTGTGATAATAAAATGTGTTTTACTATCATTGTTGAACATATTCATTTTGATAATTAATGTATAAGGTCAAACGTAAAGGGAAAAACACATATTTTTTAAATTGTAGTACTTCATTCATGCCTGTTATTGTTAAAAAAAACGTCATCCTGGCAATATCTGTATATTAATACACTAACAATGTACAATGCTTCATTTAATACATGTTTTGTTTTTGTACCATGTCAACATTATTTAAAAATAATCAAACAAAAGACAATACTTCATTAATTATATACCATACACATATTTAACTTGCTACACAATTATTAATACGAGTCCGCAATACAATCAAAAAGTATTCACTACTTACACAATTGTTTCATACATTCTATTATAGCTGGTGATTCGTTTATAATTATTATATATAGTTGTCAATAGTTCCACACGATTAGTATGATTAGAAATCAGGTGGTTGATGCTAGTCATAATATTGACTATGGCTTATTCGGGAGTTTCCACAAAAGATTAGTATACTTCATAAGTTGTTGATATTATTTAAATACAATGATACCATACTGAGTTAAAACTGGATATAAAACACAAGCATGTTACTGTCGCTTCACTTTAGTCGTCATGATCTTCCATTTCAGTCATCAATGCCTGCTTGATTATCGCATGTAATGTGTCTGCACGTGACTGTACACGTCATGTCATTTGCTAAGCAATCACAACTCGGTAGCTTACATTGTCATGTGCGCATGCAAGAACGTAAATCTAAAACGGCATCACAAGCTGCAGGACTATCCAACCGATGTATTTCGAATAAGCCATCTTCAGTTTATTTCCACCCATAACATACGTGTGAAAGATTCAATATCCTGTGTGACGTCCAAGCATCTTATCCAGACAGTAGCTTGACAATTGGCTCGTTCACAATGTTTTGTTAAAGGTAAAACGGCAATCTTGAAGGTATTATGTAATAGATAGAGTATGGTTTCATTGAGTTGGTTCATTTAAACATCGAGATGGGCGTAGCCCATCGAGGTGTTTAAATTAACCAACGAGATGAAACCATACTCTATTTGTTTTGTAGCATGTCCATTTCAGCTCTATTTTAGTTATTCTAACTGTTATTCTCACGGTTATTCTCACAGTTATTCTGACAGGTCTTATTTTCAATTAAACGATTTACACCTGTGTCTGAACAAAGAGAATTGTCTGTGACCATGCTACAATGCCTACTCTATCTATTACTTAAAAGCATATCGAATTATTAATCTAATATCATTTTGACTTTTAAACTCCTTACATATAATTAAATAAAAAATAGAATTTTCAATTTGTCTTCATCATTCTATCAGTTTAATATGTTATTGGTGTAATACAATTAACAGTTAGTAATGTGCAAACACAATTTGTTTTTCACTATTCTAATAATTCATAATTGTGTGTTTTAAGCAAGTCAAAGTTGCCATGTGTCCCTTTAAACAAGTCTTACAGAGTGGTATCTGTGATGAATCAATGTCTCCTCCCATTGCACAAAATAGTTGGTCCCTATATTCATTTACATCAGTTGTCTGACATACATTTGAACCATACATTCAAGGTGAACTCTTCTAATGTTTTTTCAACAGTTTCTGTTGTCAGTGTCCAATCTTTAACTAACTTCTGAAATAATTATTTATATACTGGTTCCATCTTGATAAGAGTCAATCCGTCTTCCAGCAAATGCATTATCACACCCAAATACACTCACTCCAGGCCATGCTTTACAAACACATGTTCTAACTGCACTTTTTCCAATGTCATTGAAGCAAATTTTTGTTTTGGATTTTGTTAAATACTTCGAATTAATGCAGCTTCCGAAGTTCTAAATGTGATTTTGACATCATGTTTTACTAGCATTACCACTACATATATGTTTGCAAAACGGCATTTTGGAAATATGTTGTTAACACTGATTTATAGTTTCTTGAATTTCAAATGATATTCAGTTTAAAGGAGGTGATTTAGGAGTAACCATGTTTCATTTTATTATAGAGGAACATCTGCAGTAAATGGGTCAAATGTTCTTTTTATATTATTTCCTACCAGTGTTTTAAGCAGTTTATATCTTGAAAGCGGGCTTCGAATCCTGTTATGTGTTTTATCAGCACATTTCATGTTTTCATATAAGAGCAGGGTAACTCTAAAAATATGTAACCATTTAAAAAAACAATAAATAGTTTACAATCTATTGGTCAAAACATAATGATTATCACACAACTATTCTAAGATATATTTAAAATAAGAAAATTAGTTGATAAAAAAGTGAGTAATTAGGAATTTCGTTTAGTGTATTTGTTATACGCAATGTGAGAATATGAACGATTCCGGAACTGCTCTGTGCAAAGTAAGAATTCTTAAAATGCCCGACGATTCCGGAATTGCGTAGGACTATTCCGGGATTGCGCAAGGGATTAATAGATTTAAAATATGCATCAAGTGTCGACGCAATTTTAGAATGTATTGTGCAAAGTACGAATTTGTGTTGGAATTTGAAAAGGAATGTAGTGTTTTGCAACCTATTTATTTCTAATTTCATATGCTTATTTGTTTCACCCGTCTGTTATAAATTGGTAAAATATAAAGGAAATAATCATAGTTTGGTTTGGTAAAAGATTAACATGAACTAAATTATTGAGAAAAAAAAATTGAAGCCCTCAAACAAGTCGTAAATCGCGGATTTATATTATTGAAATAAGGATACGTTATGCTAAGAATATAAAAACAAGTGAAGGGCCAACAGTGGTGCAAACGCCGGATTGCGAAATCACCATTTTAACTGAAAATCTAAGTAAAAAGTATAATGGGGGAGCGGGATAATTCAAGTGAAATACATGACAGCATTATGGTTCTTGTCATATCCCAGTGTGTAATGACAACGAACATGTGTGCCAAGTTTCAAAGCTTTCCGACACTTCGGTTTTTATAAATGAGGAAAAACAAAAACTTTAACTAAAACGTGTAGACGGACATTCGGACGGACGTACAGACAGATAGAAGGATGTACTGACGGAAATCGTCAAACTATCAGCCTGGAATTGCTACGCATTCTGGCTAAAAATAAAAAATAATAATAAACGCAACGCAGACAATAATATTTCTAATAACGGGTCAAATTCGGCATTCCATATATAATAAAATTTAGAGATTTCCTATGATTTTCTTTATACATACATTGGACCCTGGTTTGTGTGCTATATTCCTTCGTATGTACTTGCATATGCAAAATAAGTCAAATATTGAACATCTGCCAAATAACAAACACACCAGTTGATCAATAAATGCATCAGGTGTTATGCCACTACTAATAATAATTGCACTGGCATGTTTAATCATATTTATAAAGTAATATAATGATAAGGTATATAAATATACTGAGCAAAAATAGAAACGTCCCCAACTTTACCCATAGATTTAAACACAATGACATTATATTTTGTTTAATCTTATATGCCAATAATCTTATATGCCAATACCTTTGTTAAAGGCCAGCACTGTCATGAAAACAATTTTCTTTGAATCAAACTTGTGGGCAGACTTATTCCCCTTGATTTGGTTTAAACAGCATTTTGCGGGTCTTGTGATTAAAACTTTGAGTTAACACAGTTTTGTTATATTGAAATAAACAAAGAATGACCTCATCTCCACAGAAACAGAGAAAAGACGTTGATCTTTTCACTCATTGTTGCGCCATACAGCTTTCATGAACGAATATTTTCAGATTACCTCCCTTTATAATAAAAATATGGAGATTTCGCAATTTGAATAAAACATGTTTTAGCAGCAACAGTCAAACTTTGGTTTTTGATGATTATTAATATTGATCAAAATGATTGAGTGATAAGTATAAAATGATGAAATTGTATCTAGATTGGTGTACAAAGTGTAACAAAGTCCACCCTATGCAAATCACAGCTTAAAACAGGGATGTTTCTATTTTTGCTGAGTATATATTTAATGTCAAATTGTATTATTCACCAGAACACCTGTTCGTTTGCCAAATGTACTAAAATCGATCATTTACACACACCATTTGAGAATTTAGTGCCAGTTTATGGCATTGCTAGTAATGACATTTGCATATTTGAATGATACTTAATAAATAATGGATATTAATATACATGTGATAGAAAATGAGGAAATAAACAAACGTTGCATCACGCGTATACTTGCTTGTTCAACATAAGTTATTGCTTTTAATTTAGGTTCGAGCCACTGGTTCTTCCAGCATTAATGAAGGCCTTTGCCGTCAATATTACAATTAACAACTAGAATCAAAATATTCCTACTTTGTCCAAATTCCTTCTCTGCGCACGGACGATTCCGGGTTTTGAGAATTCCGATAATGCCGCGTATTTTAAAAATTCTTACTTTGCGCAGAGCAATTCCAAATTGTCCATATCATAACATCGATTTCTATATAGCATGTGTTTTTTCCTCCGGAAATAATCCAGTTTTCAGCGATTTTTCCACAGAATGAAAGTTGTTCGTTTAATATTGTGACATGCCTATGAAACTAGAACTTATTGTAAGCCAAATGCTTTGAAACAACTTAATAATAAAAGCATCCTTCATCAAATACCATATGAATTTTGCAAAAATGAACTTCAGTTTTCAGCAGTATTAGTTATCGTTGGAAATTTTGACACAAAATTGTGTTCGAAATATAGATCCTACAAGATAACTGTTGGAAAGTGTAAGAAGATTCGTTATATTTAATATTAAAACCAAAATATGTTTCATAAATACAGCAGTCTACTTTTTTATATATAAAATTATTCCAGTTTTTATTGATTTTTTTTTATAAAAATCCAAAGTTTTAGTCCAAAATATTGTAGTAAAAATAAAGCAATCTCTACAAACCTTCTGTTTACTATAAGATAAAGTATTTAGAATATTTTAATATCATGAACATGCTTTAAAAGCAATCAAATGATTTTATTTAAATAATCTCCAGTTTTCAGCGATATTTGTTTAATTTTTAACTGTTTTGCCCCAAATCAGGGCATAAGCTGCCGCTCTCAGAAGTCTATCAGGGTGCATATAATGTGTTAGGTATCATAGAATCAAAAAAAAAATCATTAGAATTTGCCCCAGAGATGGTACCGACCAACCTCCTGGCCTATGGACTACTAAGAAAAAAACGTGAAAAAAATGTCATGACCTTTGACCTCGTTTTTCTCTCGTCAAGTGCAAACTCGTGGCTGAATACGGGTACCACGAAAAAGGCAAGGGTGTAACCTCTGCAATGATACCAAACACTTTGCTCCACGCAAAATGTTGAACTCGAGCCTTAACTAGAGCAGATAGGCTAAAAGTGGCCTCTAGACTATTATAGAAATGGACAAAATAAAGCTCTGCGTCACACCTTACAAAATGTATCGAGGGCTTAGTGGAAAACTATGTTATCGTGGTTTTTATTTATATGTAGTTACAACAATTTTCCACCAAGCCCTCGGTATATAAACGGTAGATACAAAAGTCATACACGAAATGTAGCATTTGCAAAACGTAGTCTACCAAATAAACGTATTCAAAACAAAAAAAGGTTGGGTAATATAAGCAAAATATACGACACCACAAACATAAAAGGATTGGCAACACCAGTATCGTCTTGGAACGGTCAGAAGTAAAAAGGCAACTGGGGATTAAACCAGGTTCTCGGGTGCACCAAACCTCACTATGACCCTTTTGTCATTCCAGAACAGTGTAAATAACGAAATCTCCGCCTGACTGTGTCCTTTAACAAACTAATCAGCATTAATAGGCAATGTAAATAAAACACAAAGATGATCATGTATATATGAATACAAAAACGAAAGTCTAGAAAGCCACAAAGTCAGTACTCAATGACTTGGCATAACCCAGAGCAACAAGATAATAAACCTGTTACATGATATTTGACTCATTTGTTGAACTGCAATTTGCTTCTCGCAAAAAAATTGTTTTCAATGAATTACCAATTTTCGTTTCATGAGATCATTATTTAAAGAAGCTAACCCGCCAAATAATGGTAAAAGCACACTACAAAACCATTTGTCAAACTATCCAGGTGTTCAGATCATATAATAATGCATTTGTGATGATTAAAAGTAAAGGGTTATTCATGGGTTCTAAAATTACCCGTGATTCAATATGCCTAAAATGAATTATAAGTTGGTACACTTAATTCAACGATCCACTTTCGGGGTTTGGCCTGGCAAGTTAAAGCCGATATATATATATATCTACCTCGTTGTCAGTAGGTTTAGAAATGGTGTACATATGATGTAAAATTTGGCTGTTATTGGCGCGTAGCTACTTTAAATAAACGTGTTTTAAATAAGCATAGGTACCTGTGATTCAGATGCGTGTTCATTACTCTAGGGGACGGTTGATTGTTCACCTCCTCTTGTGATTTGGCCTCTATCATGGTAAAATACGTTTTACTCTGAACTCGATCCGCAGATTTACCTAGAATCATCGTAAGTATTTCGTACAACCAATTTGTGCCTGAAATTACACCACTTTTATATTTAAAACTTTTTATATATTAAAGTAAGTGGGCTGTTTTAATATAGAACAAATACGAAGTAATGTGTTGCTTCCACTGGAAATAGTGCTATGCTGTTTAGTCATTCAGCTGATGATTTGTAAACATTTTTTTATAAACATGTAAGTGGTTATGACCGTGATACTTAGTGAAACTTTTTCTTTGCGTTGCGAACATAGCTACCCTTGCCCTACGATTTCGCGAATTTGAGTATCGGGATAATCGTAAAAACTCGGCCAATCCCGTCATTTTTCTGGATCATGTTTCGAAGAAGAGAACGAACTGTTGCGAATGAGTATCGGTAATTTAATCGGGGTCGGGGTGGGACTTGTGGGTTAAAGATAAATACGTAAGACGTAAGACGTAAGACGTTTACCGGCGCTTTTAACAAGTTAACAGTCCTTACATAACGACAGTGTCTTTTTGTAGCAATCAGCTCAATGCTCAACTCTGTCGACACGTGACATGATATTTCACCCAGTCATATTAAATCCTTAGGCTTCCATACCCTTCAATATATGAGATAAAGATAAGACACTTTCACATGCTGCAAGTCTTTAAAATTCTCAGAGGGTTTGATAAGTCCTCAGTTCAAAATGTTCTTCCCCTATCTGTGAATACAAGAACTAGAGGAAACCGCCTCAAACTCTTTAAAAAGCGTGCAAGAACCGTACAGGAAGAATTCCTTTAGTAGCAGGGTAGTAGAGGATTGGAACTCTCTACCAGATACAGTTGTCCAAGCACCGAGTGTAGATGCCTTCAATAGCAGACTCAACAAAAATTCTAATCCCGAATTTAACAAGAGAATGATCATTAGAAGCCATAGGTTTACCTTCGACCTCAGACCAGTAAGTCAACCAGTAAGTATATTATACTGACGACCAGTACTAGGTGCTGAACATGAATCAAAATGTATATACTGTATTTTGTGTAACCCGACCGGGCGTCGAACCCACGACCTCCCTATGCCAGATGGGCGCTCTACATCTAAGCCTCCCTCGTTGTCTGGCGTTATCCAACGTATAACTTCCATAGCAACATTTTGAAGGGAAAAAAAGTTGTTAATTTAAAAATAAAAAATCCGGCGAAGTGAATTCTGTGCTGAAAATGATTCTTATTTTAGTCCGAGCGGATTTTGGTATAATAATATAATATCGCCTCGGGCGATAATCATATCATCTTTCTATCACCCGCTGATGAATGTGATATTTATATACTACTAAACTACATTGTGGCGATTGTCGATTTTGGCCAGATACGCGACCGTGAGCATACACTCCAGGCCGGGTCGATGAATATGGTCGACAAAGGCCTACATGGGTATTTATTTAGTGGTCATGTTAGCTTGATGTATATATTTAATACGACTTCATCATACTCTATGCAAAATTAATAATTTTAACTTGTTCCCTTGTTACGGGAATTTCTTTCATAGCTTACCTGTTTTGGGAAAACTGCAAAGCATGATATCGTCTTCTCGAAATGGAATGTCCGGTACTTTATCAAATATAGCCTTGATTTCCGGCGCTGTCTTCCAAAATATAGGCGTTATGTACCCGCCTACATCGGCGCATATACAGGTTGCACCGCCTGCGTCTTCTATACGAATCTCCGTCATCGAACAAATTAATAAGACTATTGAATAGATTGGGAAAAAAACAACCTAAAATAAAAACATATAATGAGATTATTGGAATTATTGTAAACACTGCATTATACGGTAACAAAATTGATAGTTGGGGTCGGCTAACCTTGTCCATCTTATCACCCGGAAATGAATTGCCAAATTGAGGAATAAGGATACTATTTTCTTTTTCTTGTAATACATATGTTGTAAAAATGCTGAATTAAAATATGTTTAAAGCAATTGTTAAAATTGAACAGCGACGTTATCTTACTTGTCATACAGATACGACTATTGCAAGCCTACCAGTGACATTCTTGCTCAAGATCAGAAGCCTCACCGACACCGCAGTTAAAAGTGTCTCCGTGGCCGAGGGTTTAACGACGTTGCGCTGTAAACCTTCTCGCCTCTCACCGCTGCAGGTTCGAATTCCACTGGGAGCTCGACTTGTAAGTGAGGAAGTGTCGATTCTTATGGAAGGCGGGAGGTGTACTGTACTATTTCTACCCAGGAAAAGTGGGTGTTCTGCCTCCACCACAAACAAAAACCGACCGTCATATATAACCTTATATATGTTGAAAATCACCAACATGAATGAACATTCCAGGCTTACTCTTCGTTTACATCTAGATAAAAATAAGTAGAATGGACCTTGAACCTTTTCAACTACAGAGTTGCAAATTCTCTTGTTAACACTACATTTTTCGCTGGAGACGCAATCATTGTTTTCTGCCACCACTATAGTAGCACCTAAAACAGTACAGGGATCACGATGAAGACCTTTAATGAACATGACAAAAAAGCTAAAATGAACATGAACCATCGTGGGGGGAGGGGGTGTGGTGGGGGTGTGGGGGGAGTGGGGGGAATTTTATCCCTCTTCTTGAATAAGCAGTGGTCATATTCTTGCCCGGGAGGTCAGACACCAGACGGTTTCTTTGGTGTGTCATTTGGCAATACAGGTCCATCAGTCTCGTCCGTCGGATGGATACGTAAACTGGGATAAGCAGTGGTCATAGTATTGCCCGGAATCCACACGAGGACAGACTCCACAGGGTTTCTTTGGTGTGTCGTTTGGCAATACAGGTCCATCAGTCGCGTCCGCCGGATGGGTACGTAAACTGGGCGGTCTCTAGTATCAGTGTCTTCCCTCAGAGTACGTTGAAGAACCGTAGGAATATATTTAATAGTAAGGGTAGAGCTCGGCTGTATCCTTCTCCTCTTTCTGGGCGGCTCGAAATAATCTTTGATAATGTGTTGTACAACAATTCATTACAAGTCAGAAAATAAATAAGAAAGTCGAAAAAAAAATATAAAAATTCTTAAGTACTGAACTATTATTTCTTTATAATTAATTATAATACCCATAATTCATATAATAAACAAATTGAAAAATACAATAGATAACTCAAAATGCTTCAATACACAATGATTAGGATAAACAAACGATACCGATTATACACTTATATAAAACGAGAATTAAATAATTCTGAT
Source organism: Cyrtodaria siliqua (assembly GCA_037043455.1). Classification (NCBI taxonomy): domain Eukaryota; kingdom Metazoa; phylum Mollusca; class Bivalvia; order Adapedonta; family Hiatellidae; genus Cyrtodaria; species Cyrtodaria siliqua. The sequence continues at coordinate 77,464 of JAWPHD010008270.1, forward strand.
ATATTCAACCTTTTATATAAGAATCATTTAATTCAGTAATTGATTTCAGTCACGTGTAGTCCTTTTGTCCAATCGGAAAACCAGAAATGCACAATAAAATTTATGATTGCAATTATTCATAAATACACTCAAGTGATATGAAAACGCAAAAGGGAATTTCCGCTATATATTGTATATACTGCACACTTAATTGCACATAATATTCCAAAGAAATCCCAAGATGTTTTTTAAAAAGAAAGTTGCAGTTAACTAGAGAAAGGACACAACTGTGATGTTGTAGACGTTTTAATCACACTACACGTTGTAACAAGAACTTCATAAATGTTGAAGTAGCTCTTTGAAAAATTGAGCTAGTTCAGTACTGTATTTAACGTAAATAGTTTGCAAATTGTTGCATCCTAAGTTTGCTCACATGCTTGAGCCAAACGCGTACTCTGTGAATAATGAAACATTGAAGAAATACTATTTGCTGTATTATTTGTTGTTTTAGTATTTTTTCCAAAAGGAAAGGTCTTACGTAGCCATGTACCATTCGATTAAAAGCAGCATATTGTACATACAATATATAGCGGAAATTCCCGTGTTGCGTTTTCATATCACTTGAGTGTAGTATGCTCCTTTTGGTTAATGAGAATATAATAGGATCACTGCAATTAACCGTTAACCCGCTAAATATATACGTATAATGAACTGTTCTTTCTTTGAATTATGATCATTCCATTTATGTGACAAAGGAGTTTGTTTGGAACAATGACTGATCAGCAGCCGGCTGCGAGTTACTCGCATGCTGATCTGGGTTTACAAATAGCATGTTCATCTCTGTTTGGCGCAGTGTATACTTTCTAGTGTTAGTGCGCCGTAACACCCAAGCCTTTCTAGTGTTAGTGCGCCGTAACACCCAATCCTTTCTAGTGTTAGTGCGCCGTAACACCCAATCCAATTCATGAACATTATGGAAGAAACTGTATGTGTTTTAAAAACGAAACTTTTATAAATCTATTTTAATATGAAACTTACATGAAACTCCTATTATATGTAAATACTTATCGTATGAAACGTTGAAAAAGAGATTTAATACAACAAAGAAGTCGAAATGCATTCATGTAAAGGGACACATGGCAATGTGATGTTTTTTAACCAACATAAGCGTATCCAAAGGTGTCAAAAGGTAACCATTGGGTTAGCCTAAAAATAAATGCAATAAATGAAATGTAAGCAATGTGAAAGAATTCAAAACAATGTTTACTAGGTAAAACATAAACGTTTGTTTTGAGCTTTTTAACGTAAATAATTAATCGTCTCTAGTCGTGGTAATCGTGAATTAATTATGCATGTATATTGACAACATAAGTTAAAACTTACCTTAATTTTAAATTCCAAAACACATCAATCGAAATCTGTTAAAAGTCAGAATATGCTTATTGTTAACCTTAACGGAGATGATAGAGACTTTGTATCAAGTATTTGTGTATAATAGTACGGTATCGATTTGAAGGAGGACAACTTAAATAGATGTATACACATTATCAACCAAGTTTGTAAAATACGGGAATGCAAGTTTATATGACAGAAACTCGTCAAAGTTATCATAGCGGACATTACAAGGTAACTGATCTACTACAACTCAGTATATGGTGGCTGAATTCTACCATTTCGGAAACGACAAGACGACATATTAGGAGCAAGAACACGAAGTTATATGAAAAGACGACACAATAAATTTATCTTTTCGTTTTTGTCGCCTGGCTTTTTGTCGTCTTTTTGCCTTTGAAATGTCGTTATTTCGTTCTATAATTCTTTCCTTCTTTTGTCTTAAAGTTTTCGAACTGAATGTGTCATCTTTTCGTTCTATCGTATTTTCGTTTTGTCTTCTTTTCGCGGCGAATTAACGAAAAGGTGAAATGGCAGACGTAAGCCGCCATAGTGCTAGCCATACAACTAAAGTGTCATACATTTCGAGTAAAAACACTTACGAATATATACCTCATAAGTATAGCAATCAATCAATCAATCAATCAATCAATCAATCAATCAACAAAATCGTGTTATCTATTTCACGAAGTACATATTGTTTTAAAGTAGCTATCCAGCCAACGACAGTCACACTTTACATCATATGTACACTGTTTCTTAACCTATTGACGACACGGTACATGTGTATAACTTACATATTTTGAGAATACAATCTCTATAGACACGACATAAACGGTTTTAACCAGTCAGACCAAACCCCGAAACTGGAGCGTTCAATTAAGAGTCACCAACTCATAATTCAGGTTACGCATATTCAATCACGATTATTTTTAGAACCACCATGGATTTATATACACTGGATTTGAAACATGCCGTAAATCCAATTTATCCGCTGAATAATAATTTACCCATGAATACTTGCGCGTACAGGTCATTGTGTCCGCCAGGTTCGCTGCGCTTCTTCAGGTTGTGACGTAGCCGGTGTATGTATAGAATGCGTACAGTTAAGGTATTATGGCGCATGCGCATTGCGCTAAGTTACGCACCGTCTTACGAATTGATCAAATGTAAGAAAACCTAGTATACATATCGTTGTTAATTTATTTGTTTTGGGAAAAGTATTTACGATAGCCGGCTATTCCAAAGACGAGTTGAAAGATAATTCTTTATTCTATACAGTGATGTTGGTTTAAGCTTTACCAAAAACGAACTAAATAAGAACAATTACGTTCGTTTGACCGTATGTGAAACTGCGACAGTGACGTGACTCGACAAATTAAATATATATATATATATATATCCAGTTATGCCTGCATAACGTGTTTTATGAACAAGTCTGGGGGGGGGGGGCGAAAAAAACGAAAAGACGACAAATGGCAGAAAGCAGCCACCATAATTGTCTAACTAAACCTTGTTATGAGTCTAGATATGGATAGAAGTATGAAAATATTCTCTTTTTTTAAATGCATAAACAAATCTCAACGAAAGAGAACACGCATTCATGCACACACGCAAACACACACACACACACACACACGCGCGAGCGTATTTACCGTTTGTCATTTATTTAGATATTATTTGTTTACGAATTACGAGAGTAATTCAATAATATTTTATTGCAGATATGTTACAATACATAAATTCAACGTCACAATATCCATAACAACATGTGCAAATGGATTGAACTACAAGTTATTACAAGAGTATGCAAGGGGTCATTTAGTATCGTACTAAACATATCACACATGTGAGCCACTGGCATAGTTTGTATCAGTACATTATATGGACGAAACGTCGTATGAGTTCAACACTCATTTTAGTTTATTTTGTATTAATTCGTCAAAACTAGGCAGATTTTGACGATGGATGAGAAAACACACAACAATCTTCCACAGGAGAAAATCACTGATTTAAAATAAAGCATTTATATGGAATAACTCCGGGTCAAGTGCAAAGTATGAACATTATTACGTGATTTTCCGATTTTTCAAAAAGAGCGTGTTTATTGTAGAAGAACTGACAAATCAACAGTCACACTCATCTTTGGTTACACATTTTGACTATTTAATGTCACTAGCTCGAAAGTCACGTTGGGACACCTCTGTGTATAGCTCCGTTTGGAGCTAGTCCCAATGAATACCAGCCGTGTATTATTGATATTGAAACAAGAACGAACACATTTCTTTCATTAAAAGCATGATAACTCATCTAAAACGATAAACTACTTATATTTAACAAAACTTAAGCACGATGTTTCATTTCTACACTAAATTTACATGGATATATGGTCAAAGTATTAAGGTAGGTGAACATCACAAATTTTGGCGGCCGTTTTGGACGCTATCTTGAATTTAATGCCTTTTTCCACGGATGCCAAAGTGGCAACAAACAGTTTTGTAACTAAAGTACCATGCCAAACTTGTTGGTATATAGCAATCAATATGGCCAGAGACAGTATATCCCTTGTCAGATATGCCTATGTATGTTCAGCACTATCATCTGTGTTTTGCTACTAGGTTGTACGGTAGAGGAGTAAGCGTCAGTGCCTGGACACCTTCCAGCGATGGTTTGTCGACTCCACATTCAGTAGAAAACTGGAACTGCTGTAGAAGATTGGTGAAGATGAGAAATAGTTCCATTCTTGCCAGAGGTTCGCCGATACATAGCCTCGGGCCTAGAATTAGAAATGACACCTATTGTCAGAAAAAGAATTCACATCCTCTCCAGGACTTGCTTGTTCGAACCTAAAAGTTCAACTAGAAAGTATTCATGTTATTAGAAATATCTAAAACAAATAGTCCAAGTGGTTTCTGAGATACGGATGAAATTGTATGTATATACGCCATTCGGTCAATTACCGCTGGGACTTAACCACGACCAAACCTTCAGGCTAGAAGCAGCCGAAGCTTTTTTCGTGCTTACACCGCATAACTATCTATTAAAAATCAAGTGTTTTGACACAACGCAGTGTTTTGACACAACGTAGTCCCAATTTGTACTCACGTGCAGTTGCGCGGAAATTCCAGTTGTCTTTTAAAAAACGCTAATTTAAGCCAATTTTGAATGTAAAACAACACAGACAATGAATAAAGTAAGTGTTTAAGTTAAACATCCCCAATAATTCGTTTTGGCCAGTTTTGACAGATATAGCATAGTCTAAATCGTGGTTTAAATGTAAAGGTCGGAAATTTTTAAAATTTAAAATTACCGATTTCCGTGATTTTTTTCCAGAACAAAATGTCGGCCACTGAAAAATCTTTCATTAGGGCTCGATGCGGGGAACTATTTTTGCGGTTGTCAAGTGTAGCTAAGAACAGAAGACAGCGGAGCTTTCAAAAAACTTCTGCCTCTGGATTGTTTGTTAGATGTAATGTATTATCCATGAAAAGAAGCTGTGTAGCCAGCGTAAACACTCAATATATTACGTTACGTCATCAACCGACAAAGGTCAATGTAACATAAAAAAAACACTAAAGGCAATGCATTGATATGTTTCAAAGATGCAACTACGGTCCGAATTGGTTAATTTATTCATTGTATCATTTTCACTTTCAAAGATCTAAAGACAAAAGCTATGGTTAGGTAAACGCACAATAATAAATGACTATTACACAATCCATAGCCTATAAAATGATCTAATACACGACATTGGAGATGAAGCTTAGTATGACACAATTTTGGCTAATACTTTCCATGTAGTTTCATCGCGACAGAAAAACAATTATGTATTATGGAGGAGTTCTGTAAATGCGTCAGGGAAAAATTTGTTAAGAAAGCGTGCTGTAAAAGCAACCGCAATGGCAGATGGACGGGAAAGAGCCGTGTCATTTTTTTACTAACCCTGCTATCATGAATGTGCATTCGGATACCAGCAGACTTTACTGCGTACCGAATACCAGTTTACTAACACGTATTAGACTTGTATTTGACCAGATACGTATTTGACCAGATACGTATGGAATGCGTGAAACAAGCAAACTAGAGTATTCGTCTTAGCTCCGGTTGGTGCAAATAGCGTCAGCTTACCTTCACCAAAGGGTACAAGGCCGTCTTTTCTCGTGAGTTTACCGTCGGCATCGAGGAACCTGTCGGGTCGGAACTGTTCCGGTTCTGGCCAGTATTTAGTATCTATGTGAGCGGAATAGAGATTAGCGATCACAATAGAGTCCTTGGGTATGTGAAAGCCTTCTAATACAGTATCTTTGTTGGTTACATGTGGCAGAGATGTGTGCAGGCATAACTGGATATTTATGATCCTCAGTCCGGGGTAAAAGAAGACAAAAATCCGTGTATGCAATTGAAACGGGTCATGACCCAATATAATTTTGTTTTAGTCATATGTTTTCTAAAACAAACAGTATCATATAATGAAACACAATATAAATGTTTAATGATTAAACCAAGCACACTCTCATACAACCTTTTGTTCTTACTATACAACAAGATATATAATCATAATGCATATACAAAACACAATTTCAAAATTAAAAATAACAATGGTCCCATAAACGACCGGAAATGTGTAAGGGGTTCGTAAGAATACGCCACAAAGGCAGATATGCTACGTTCTAGGAGCAAATCTGCATTCCCCTAACGTTTCCGATGGGAATAGGCGAACGTCTAGATGAGGGACCTTAAATGAAATGACATCGCAATGATAAACCATGTACATACAAATAAATGAGCAACAGATATAGTGGATGCGGCATTGTAATCTCCACTCCAGGCAATACGCAAGCACGTTTTATTGAAAACTGATGGAACCAGTCCCAAGCCCAAGCAGGGGACTGCGTCAGTTTCGCTGTTAATGATCTCCCTTCATACAACGAATGTTATTATCAGCAAATTATAACATGTTACTTTGGTATACGCCTGTGTATAAAATGGTCAAGATAAAAAGAGTTAAACAAACATTATGTTTTTACATAAAATAGGAATACATATACAATATATATAGAAATATACGCAGGACTCCAGCTAGCTCTGAGATAGTGGGGAGGTTGAGGATAATTCAAATTGTTTGAAAATATAGACTGACATAATACAGTACTCTCAGAACTTAGTGTAAGCCCAAGCAGACAGTGTGTTCTGAAACTACTTAAGAGTAAGACCCACTAACTGTAAGCCCAAGCAGACAGCAGTAAGATGCGTTAAACATACAGATTCGACACAAAATGCATACATCAAGACTACTCGGATATTCTTATATTTTTTTTTAATGCATTGCTGTTCCACCTGCCTAACGAACGAATACATGCATCTGAAACCCCCCTTTGGGCACAGTATGTGGCTCTGCCTATGCGAAATCTGTGGGACTTGTACCTAGAACTGTCGAAACCACAAAACCGTAAACAAGTGGCCAATTGTTTGTTAAACATTCCCCGGGGGACAGGGCGACCCGAGCTCAATAAAAATATAGGACCACGTTGTAAACCTCGCAATGTAAAATACTTCTCCAGAGCGTGAACCGGTGAAATCGCAGTGTGACCGTGAGAAAAACTGATTGTGTGAGGTTTGCCATAATTATGTTTGAAGTTTCTAAAAGTCACCTGAACAGCACTGGGTTTTTGTTGGGAATCCAGGAATGTAACATCGTGGAACTGTATTAATGAAGATACATTTTGAGAATTAGAAACCGTTATTTCTCCACAGCGTGCAAAAGCACTGAAAGCAAAGAGAAACTTGGCCTGAAAAAAAACTTGATGAAAAGAAGACACGGTTACTTTATCCAAACACGCCACCAATAGGTTTAAAATGCTAACTGGAATGGGAAGACGCAGATCGTAAGATGGGGCTATATAACGCACCATAACCCACAGAACCCGACGCATCAGTGAATAGATTGAGTGTGTCACTATTTAACCTAGTGTCATTCAGGAAAAACGATTTTCCGTTATAGCCTTCCAAAAAACTGTAACCACATATCTAAGTCCTGTTTAACCTGTTGATTAATGTTGACATGATGGTGTTGCTGCTTAACCCCGATAGTGAGATTGATGAGTCTGCGAAGGAAAGTGCGACCCGGTATAACAACTGAACATGCGAAATTAAGAAAACCAATCAATGACTGCAAGGTATGTAAGGTGCAAGAAGATTTTTCTCGCAGAGACAGCAGAAGGAATTTTGCTTTCTCGATCTATCAGGTGGCAGACGGGCCTCCATTTTTGTGGAATCCAACGTTATGCCTACACATATCATTTCCCTGTCTGGAAGGAAAGTCTTTTGCTTGGAAAGAGGTACTCCCAACTGATCACATATAGACGTAAAATTGTCCAAAGCACCTTTGGCACCGTTATAAGAAGGAGCCAAAAACAAAAAATCGTCTAGTATTTTTACTATGTTGGGAAAATGACATGAGCGGTTAGCAATCCACTTCAACGCTGTACTGAAGATTTCAAAAATCTGGCAACTAGATGCGGCACCGATAGGTAGAGCCCTATCATAGTAATAATAACCCTCCCACTGGAAACCTAACAATTCGTAATCTTGAGGATGAATAGGAATAATACGAAAAGCAGACTCTATATCTCTTTTTGCCATAAACGCATTATAACCCAATTGTTTGAGCATGGTAATGGCATTGTCGACAGTAGAGTATACGACTTGTTTGTAGGCAGATGGGATGTGTTCATTGATAGAATTCCCCGAATTTTTGGGGTATGAAAGGTGGTGAATAAGTCGAAATTCCCCTGGGTTCTTTTTAGGTACCACTCCTAGCGGGGAAACCTTGAAGTTTGCAAAGGGTTTTTGTTGGAAGGGGCCTGCTATCCTGCCTGCCTCGAGCTCCTTTGCTAGTTTATTAGTTACAACTGACTTATTAGATGAAGCAGATATTAAATTTGGGCTATCCTGCGTAGTTCTTTCTCCTACACAATGCAAACGGAAACCGTTTTTAAAGCCTTGAACTAGGTAGTCGGCTATCGATTTGTCATAAGAGGCAAGTAATTGTTTCAGTACCCACCATTTCACTGGAGTAGGTACACACAAGTTATTGTTTACCAGATGATTTTGGTTGGTGGGTGGGGATTTGTGGGAATCGGGCTTGAGATTGTTCGTTGCTTGGGGCACGCTTCCAGCATTTGGACTGAGGATGTTGACCTTGACAGATTTTGCATCTGTGGGGATAGAAACATCCGGTACAACTTTCCCCCCTATTAAATTTGTTGCATGTTTTCCTGTCCTGGTGCAAGTTGTGCGAAGGGGGTGCACGAAAGGGCTGTTTCTATGAAAGTGCCTTCATGTAAATTTCGTGACGGATAGCATTCCAGGGGAAAGGGGTGCCTTGCCTTAATAGCCGAAAATTTGTGTCGTAATAATACCAATTGCCACTGGCAGAGGATATGGAGCGTATGGTCGAAGAATATTGAGCAAGTAGTTCGGACTCCTGGGGATATTTTTGTGTGTACACCGAGGCATATATTGCAAAGGCATCAGTCCATTGTTCGATTGTAATAAACCGTTTGTTGGCCGTAGGAGCTATGGAAGTAATGCCCGAAGCTGAAAAAGAAAGTTGAAGGCCTTGATCCTGTTGAATAGAAAAGCATGTGGATAAATCCACGAACTCGTTATTCCATATTTTGTCTTTGGTTTTAAGGGGCACGGATATATGCAAGGGCATTGCAATTGACGTTTGAGAGCTGGTAATATGGGGGTCAGAGCTAGCCAAAGACCTACCTAGGGACTGCAGCTGTGTTGGAGGCGTGCCTATGGTGACATGCGAAGCGGGTAGGGCGTTACACGGTGCTGGACTGTCGGTAATAACGTTGGACCGACCTAAAATGTCTTTCACATGCTTTTCCACCAGCTGTTCTATGTCCTTGTGCAGAGAGGTTGTAATGGCACTTGTTAGGGAAGAAATGTAGGGTGGCACAGTGGTACTGTCCTGCTGTAGGAGATCCTGTGGTGGTAAGGGCCGCGGGGACAGTAACGCCCCGTCGTTAGATGCTGACGTAGAGGTCGCAGTATGCGAAGGCGCTTTCCTTGGTCTTTTAGCGATAGGGGCCTGCAGGAACGCCTCGTCGTTAGACGCTGACGTAGAGGTTGCAGTATGCGAAGGCGCGTTCCTTGGTCTTTTAGCGATAGGGGCCTGCAGCTCCAAAGCCTTTTGCCTTTTACGGCGAGGACGGGGGCCCATACTGAAATAAAAGCACCGAATATGAAATGATCTAGTAGGAATATTGTAATCGCATCCTTGACGATATGAAATACCCACCGTATATCGGGATGCACGGCAAGCGCCGTATGTATTGTAATAAATGTTCAATGTATTGTAATCTATTTTTAACATTTATTGTCATTAATAATAACAATAATAATCCCATTATTTTGATTGCCATCATCCACTACTACGATTGTTATATATTACGACTATTATTACTGTCATTATTATTATTATTAATATAATTAATAATATCATTATTATTATCATCAGCATCGTCATCATTATCACCATCATCATCATCATTACCATTATTAGATGCTATTACCATCCACAGTAAACATATGCCACAGTGCAAATCAGGCGCTTTGCCCTGAAACTGCGATACATCTTCACAACATAATACATAATATTTAACCGTGCGAAAACAGGGGCTGTTCAAGAAATTGCCAGACACAGATTACATGCTGGCATTAACAAATCAACACAATATAGAATTCATACAGCCGTGCGAAAGCGGATGCTGCTTCACGGAACTGCCATGCACATTTTAAAAGCTGGCATGAACAAATCACCATAATCTGTATTGTATACACCGTGCGAAAGCGGTATACGGACAAAATCCCCTCCGGACATAATCCCCTTCGCTCAAATTTGCACAGGTGGACAGAATCCCCTTCATGGTTTTGCAAGGGTGGACAGAATCCCCTTCATGATTTTGCAAGGGTGGACAGAATCCCCTTCATGATTTTGCAAGAGTGGACAAAACCCCCTTCAGACAAAAATTCCCTTATACATGTATTTATTTATTTCTGCATAATACTGCAAAGATGTAAAAAATAAATATGCATATAGTTTAATCAAATTAAATAACTTATTTCTGCATAATGCTTTTAAATTAAAGATATAAAATATGAATATGCATATAGTGGATTTTTCATCAAAGTCAAGTCAAACAAAGAAATTATTCAACAAATTGAAAAAATTTAATGTATCTCTTTGATAGAACAAACTGTGAAATTTATAAACAAACACATTATTAAAGAAATTATGAAATATAACGATAACTGATTGCACATGCATGGTGATAATTAAGACAATCATTAATGATTAAACAATTTAGCTAATTAATGATTAGCACAATAAGTATTAATTAGCGCAAATGAACAAACAAGGAATTAAAATGATGACAGGTTCTACTCAAATTTGCAAACTGTTCATCTTTGGCATATAAAATTTATTTATTTTGCATTGTTGTTTCATGCATGTTACATGTTTTTGATTCAGACTAAATCTATGTGTGAATATCAAAATTAAAATATTAAAATTATTAAATAATGATTGCATTTTGTTGTTTTTTATAGTAAGAGTTTGACTGAATTTGAAAAAAAATTGCAGTTGTGAATAAACATAATTAGCATCACAGGAACATTTGAAACAAACAGAGAGTTTGTTAATGTTAATTTTTTAAAAAATTCTTATGTTTAAAAAATAAAAGATATAGGGAATTTTTGTCTGAAGGGGGTTTTGTCCACCCTTTTAAAATCATGAAGGGGATTCTGTCCACCCTTGCAAAATCATGAAGGGGATTCTGTCCACCCTTGTAAAACTGTGAAGGGGATTCTGTCCACCTGTGCAAATTAGAGTGAAGGGGATTCTGTCCGGAGGGGATTTTGTCCTACATTCTGCGAAAGCGGGTGCTGCTTCACGGAACTGCCATACACTATGTAAAAGCTGGCATCAACATAATACAGATTTTCATACAGCCGTGCGAAAGCGGGTGCTGCTTCACGGAACTGCCATGCACATTTTAAAAGCTGGCATAACAAATCACCATAATCTGTATTGTATACACCGTGCGAAAGCGGGTGCTGCTTCACGGAACTGCCATACACTATGTAAAAGCTGGCATCAACAAATCAACATAATACAGATTCCATACCACCGTATATCGTTGCTGTATTATTTCTTCTGGGAAAAGTATTTAAACTAGCTGGCTAATTCAAATACAAGCTGAGAGATTATTCTTCATTCTATAAAGTGACTTCTGTTTTAACTTCAATAAACAAAATAAATAATATGACCGTAGGTGAAACTGCGACAATGATCATGTGACTTTGCAAATTGTAAATATACATGCATAATGATACATGTAAGTACATAAGTTCGCTGGCTCATTAGGTAATTCGACTTGATTTTGGCTTCAGTTGCCTTGTTTAATTAAACTATGATGGATTTAGTGGTCTATTGTTCCATATTACACATCTGGCGCCTTCTAATTAACACCGTTCGATACCGAATATACAGTGCGGTCGACGTGTCTGTTTTTATTACATCCTTCCACCCCTAAGTCAGAGGTGTCATACCGAATATACAAGGTGGTCGTGCGATATTTCGGCATATTGTCCCCTTAGAAGGGCGATAACAGATGTAATTCAAAGGGTTGTTTTGTGTTCCAAGTAACAGGATGTTGGTGATCGATATAATATTTCTGTTTTATTGCACGCAAGTACCCCAAAAGTCAAACGTGTCATATCGAATACACAGGTATCGCATCGTAATACTATTTTTTAACCAACTTAAACACCAAAATTTGAGACGAAAACAAAGGCTATACATAAATCCAAGGCCGTCATTCAAATCTATACAATAATGGCAATACAAAGGAATAATTATTTTGAATATCGAACCATAAATAAAACAGGAGTTTCACATAGAACGTTTATACATTTATGAAAAATGAAGGCGATTTCATTGATGAATTTTCACCAAATTCAACTGCGTAATTTTGGAAACAAAACAAAGGCTATACAGAAATCCAAGACAGGCAACCAACGCTACACAATAATGGCATTACGAAGGAATAATTACTTTGAATATCGTAACGCAAATGAAAGAGAAGTTAAATTTTCCAAAATGTACATTCTCGATTTCAAGCCGCAAATGGCGAAAACTAGAAAAATAATTTATGAATTTTCAACCAAATTCAACTGCGTAATTTGCGAACAAAACAAAGGCTATACAGAAATCCAAGACAGGCAACCAACGCTACACAATAATGGCATTACGAAGGAGTAATTACTTTGAATATCGTAACGTAAATGAAAGAGAAGTTAAATTTTCCAAAATGTACATTCTCGATTTCAAGCCGCAAATGGCGAAAACAAGAAAAAAAAAATTATGAATTTTCAACCAAATTCAACTGCGTATTTTGCTAACTAAAACAAAGGCTAGACAGAAATCCAATACAGGCAACCAACGCTACACAATAATGGCATTACTGTTACGCTATGGGGACGATTTGGTGGTGCCTATTTTAAAGCATTTCCACCGTTTTTCATCGTTTGCCAAGATGCTTGGTATTTGGTGAGACGTTGACAGAGATGTATGTGTATGCAAGGAACGACAACTCTGGGTAGAGATTGGATTACGGGGACGATTTTGAATTGTTAGGGAAATGGGTAAAAAAGGCAGGATGTGTGCATACCTTATGTCGAGGGTTACTATTTCTTTTAAATGTTTGTTTTATAAACGCAGAATGGTTCATTTAATATGAATATTAAAACATAATAATATAAAAATAATATTTTAAATGTTTTTTTTATAAACGCAGAATGGTTCATTTAATATGAATATTAAAACATAATAATATTTTGACTTTGTAATTTAGTAGTAACTTTCCGGGACTCATACTGATGATCATGCCTGGACCAGTCGTACTAATTATCATGTTTGGAGTAAACTTTATATTCTTATTATTTAAGCTGGTATGTAACAATGTAGGCTGGTTTAGCGGACATAACTATGGATTTGTTTATGTAAAATGTAATAAAATTACTTTGTATTTAATGATTTACTTTCCGGGGTCACTTAAAAATAGACACGATTTTGGCTCATATTCTTCGAACTATTCAAAAAAATGGCAAGCAAAATATTGACATTTAAATTTAACACTAACTTTCCGGGACCGTTTGTTGAAACCATCATATCACAATGATTATACCTTATATTAGCAATGTAGGTTGGTACAGCAAACATAATTAAGAATGTGTTTCATATTATACGGAACTGTTAAACATGTACGTGACTGATAATTGTGCTAACATAATTGTTCACTTGGAAGTCAATAAATTCCTTACCCTAATATTTGATTTTCTCTTAATATGTTATTTAAAATAGTTGTATAACATATCAAGTTGATGGTAATACGTTAATAGTTTAGAACTATATCAACACCATATGAAATATAATAGTCAAGAAGGAAGGTAACACATATACACGTTCTTAATATTTAATATGTTAGCTCGACTCTTTCGGAAAAAAGAGAGAAATTGTCTGAAATTGTATGTACATATAAGCTTGTATCTCCGAAACTGATTTACACAATGGACTGTAACTTTATACATGTGTTATATAAGATCATACAACCAGGTTACGGTCATACACAACTATTAAATATGAACTCATTTAAGATCCTCTGTTCATATAATATAAATATTGCAATTAAATCTTGACACTTTCAAAAATAACTGATAAATAATAATGATAAAGATAAAGCCAAACATATAATTCTCACGTCAATATTCATTATATAAGGTGTGAAAAATGAATGAGTTGCAGAAACAATACAATTCATTACTTTTATTCGACATACCATAATTACATGTTTATAGCCTTACGCAAGACTAGTGTTCAATACAATTATGATGACCATTCTGAGTTTATATAAACGATTTAACAGAACTAGTAACGCTTCGTTTATTATTTATTGAACATACGTATGCACACTCCCTGTCGACTTCTAGTAGTCAACCTGAAGGCGAAAAGACGACAGAACGATAGTCTCTATCATCCAGACTCTCGAGCTGACTGCGTATGGACTTCTTTGAGAGAAGTCTCGCGAGAGGTCTGTACGATCGAGACTAACAGAACGACAGAACGAAAAGACGACAAATGCAGCGCAAAAAGACGACAGAACGAAAAAACGACAGAACGCCACGCGAAAAGAAGAAAAGACGACAATATCAAATGGCGTCTTTTCGCGCTGAAGTGTCGTCTTTTCGTATTTTCGCGTATCGTTCTGTCGTCTTTTCGCCCTTAAAATGGCTTCTTTTTGTTCTGTCGTCTTTTCGTTCTGTCGTCTTTTCGCGCTGCATTTGTCGTCTTTTCGCCCTGTCGTCCTTCGTTCTGTCGTCTTTTCGGGGGCGAAAAAAACGAAAAGACGACAAATGGCAGAAAGCAGCCACCATAATTGTCTAACTAAACCTTGTTATGAGTCTAGATATGGATAGAAGTATGAAAATATTCTCTTTTTTTAAATGCATAAACAAATCTCAACGAAAGAGAACACGCATTCATGCACACACGCAAACACACACACACACACACACACGCGCGAGCGTATTTACCGTTTGTCATTTATTTAGATATTATTTGTTTACGAATTACGAGAGTAATTCAATAATATTTTATTGCAGATATGTTACAATACATAAATTCAACGTCACAATATCCATAACAACATGTGCAAATGGATTGAACTACAAGTTATTACAAGAGTATGCAAGGGGTCATTTAGTATCGTACTAAACATATCACACATGTGAGCCACTGGCATAGTTTGTATCAGTACATTATATGGACGAAACGTCGTATGAGTTCAACACTCATTTTAGTTTATTTTGTATTAATTCGTCAAAACTAGGCAGATTTTGACGATGGATGAGAAAACACACAACAATCTTCCACAGGAGAAAATCACTGATTTAAAATAAAGCATTTATATGGAATAACTCCGGGTCAAGTGCAAAGTATGAACATTATTACGTGATTTTCCGATTTTTCAAAAAGAGCGTGTTTATTGTAGAAGAACTGACAAATCAACAGTCACACTCATCTTTGGTTACACATTTTGACTATTTAATGTCACTAGCTCGAAAGTCACGTTGGGACACCTCTGTGTATAGCTCCGTTTGGAGCTAGTCCCAATGAATACCAGCCGTGTATTATTGATATTGAAACAAGAACGAACACATTTCTTTCATTAAAAGCATGATAACTCATTTAAAACGATAAACTACTTATATTTAACAAAACTTAAGCACGATGTTTCATTTCTACACTAAATTTACATGGATATATGGTCAAAGTATTAAGGTAGGTGAATATCACAAATTTTGGCGGCCGTTTTGGACGCTATCTTGAATTTAATGCCTTTTTCCACGGATGCCAAAGTGGCAACAAACAGTTTTGTAACTAAAGTACCATGCCAAACTTGTTGGTATATAGCAATCAATATGGCCAGAGACAGTATATCCCTTGTCAGATATGCCTATGTATGTTCAGCACTATCATCTGTGTTTTGCTACTAGGTTGTACGGTAGAGGAGTAAGCGTCAGTGCCTGGACACCTTCCAGCGATGGTTTGTCGACTCCACATTCAGTAGAAAACTGGAACTGCTGTAGAAGATTGGTGAAGATGAGAAATAGTTCCATTCTTGCCAGAGGTTCGCCGATACATAGCCTCGGGCCTAGAATTAGAAATGACACCTATTGTCAGAAAAAGAATTCACATCCTCTCCAGGACTTGCTTGTTCGAACCTAAAAGTTCAACTAGAAAGTATTCATGTTATTAGAAATATCTAAAACAAATAGTCCAAGTGGTTTCTGAGATACGGATGAAATTGTATGTATATACGCCATTCGGTCAATTACCGCTGGGACTTAACCACGACCAAACCTTCAGGCTAGAAGCAGCCGAAGCTTTTTTCGTGCTTACACCGCATAACTATCTATTAAAAATCAAGTGTTTTGACACAACGCAGTGTTTTGACACAACGTAGTCCCAATTTGTACTAACGTGCAGTTGCGCGGAAATTCCAGTTGTCTTTTAAAAAACGCTAATTTAAGCCAATTTTGAATGTAAAACAACACAGACAATGAATAAAGTAAGTGTTTAAGTTAAACATCCCCAATAATTCGTTTTGGCCAGTTTTGACAGATATAGCATAGTCTAAATCGTGGTTTAAATGTAAAGGTCGGAAATTTTTAAAATTTAAAATTACCGATTTCCGTGATTTTTTTCCAGAACAAAATGTCGGCCACTGAAAAATCTTTCATTAAGGCTCGATGCGGGGAACTATTTTTGCGGTTGTCAAGTGTAGCTAAGAACAGAAGACAGCGGAGCTTTCAAAAAACTTCTGCCTCTGGATTGTTTGTTCGATGTAATGTATTATCCATGAAAAGAAGCTGTGTAGCCAGCGTAAACACTCAATATATTACGTTACGTCATCAACCGACAAAGGTCAATGTAACATAAAAAAAACACTAAAGGCAATGCATTGATATGTTTCAAAGATGCAACTACGGTCCGAATTGGTTAATTTATTCATTGTATCATTTTCACTTTCAAAGATCTAAAGACAAAAGCTATGGTTAGGTAAACGCACAATAATAAATGACTATTACACAATCCATAGCCTATAAAATGATCTAATACACGACATTGGAGATGAAGCTTAGTATGACACAATTTTGGCTAATACTTTCCATGTAGTTTCATCGCGACAGAAAAACAATTATGTATTATGGAGGAGTTCTGTAAATGCGTCAGGGAAAAATTTGTTAAGAAAGCGTGCTGTAAAAGCAACCGCAATGGCAGATGGACGGGAAAGAGCCGTGTCATTTTTTACTAACCCTGCTATCATGAATGTGCATTCGGATACCAGCAGACTTTACTGCGTACCGAATACCAGTTTACTAACACGTATTAGACTTGTATTTGACCAGATACGTATTTGACCAGATACGTATGGAATGCGTGAAACAAGCAAACTAGAGTATTCGTCTTAGCTCCGGTTGGTGAAAATAGCGTCAGCTTACCTTCACCAAAGGGTACAAGGCCGTCTTTTCTCGTGAGTTTACCGTCGGCATCGAGGAACCTGTCGGGTCGGAACTGTTCCGGTTCTGGCCAGTATTTAGTATCTATGTGAGCGGAATAGAGATTAGCGATCACAATAGAGTCCTTGGGTATGTGAAAGCCTTCTAATACAGTATCTTTGTTGGTTACATGTGGCAGAGAATACGTCACTGAAAATACAAACGCAATGACATACTTTCAGTAAAGTTTGCATTATTGCATATATGCACTTGATAGGACTCGCTTATCAAATAGACACAACAATGTGATAAATAGATGACTACTTTCATCTATACAATTTAGGTGTCGCCGTGGTGTATCCCAACCAGGACCGAATTTGGGTTAATTTTCGAAATACTTGAAAAAGAACTTCACACCTGACCAGACCTTCAGACGAGACTTAAAACCGAGGTCTGCTCATTGAAATCCAGTGCAATACAGCGAGGATAAATAAACGGTTATACGCAAGCTCTTGACAATTCATTTCTAACGAGCATATGTTATAGGTAACACGTGCATGCACAATGTATTCATCGTTTGTGGTTAATACATTATGACTAATGATTCTAATTAATGAGAATTATATAATATTAAAATGAATAGGTTTAATGATTCAGTATTTGAAAACTGAAGTGTAATACGTTGTCATTTAAGTGGTACTGTTGACCACAATGGTCAAAAATAAATGCGCACGCACATGTATTTGATATCCTCTGTAACTCGAGCAGGGTTGCCTGTATATAGGGAAGGTTGCCTTTGTCCGACAATGCTACCGGCCTACCCGAACCCACAACCTTAAACACAGAATATATACTATACATTAAATGTTCCTCGGAACACATGTGCAGCATTTACTTTAATGTGAGAAAAAGTGGAATGCGAAGAATTGAGTGGAATGAAGCTGAGTGGAATGCGAAAGCATAAAACGAAATCAAATGGAACGCAAAAACTGACACTGGAATGTGAAATGCCAGGCGTGTTAATCACTACATGTTCTAAAGGAGAAGTGATAACATCGCCTATGATTAATGTATTTTTTAGCCACGGTGGCCATCTTGAACTTCACAAGCAACTGCATGTTAGAAACAACTAGTCATCACCTGTAATGTACATGTGAAGTTTCGTTTATCCCAAAAATAGAAAAAATATTTTGGGAGAATAAGTGGATAACATGTTGTTCCTATACAAGTTCCGGGTTCAATCCTCCGTGGTGCCAATGAGTTTCGTCGGTGTGTTCTTGGGCAAGACACTTTCCCTTAGCCTCGTCCGTCGGATTGGGACGTAAACCGGGCGGTCCCGTGAATCGGTCTATCCTCCGAGCACGTTAAAGAACCATAGGAATCTATTCGATAACAAGAGTAGGGCACGGTTCCCGGATTCCTATGTATCCTTCCCCACTCTCTGGGGCGGCTCTAAATAACCTATTCTGTGTTGATGAGCCGTTAAACAACATTCAATTCAATTCAATTCCTATACAAGTCTATATTAACACAAATGACCGCTTGTGGTCTTAAAATTGTAATTCTGGACCATCTACATGTCATACCGATCACGTTGGTAAATTTAAGGTCTCATCTCTAGCAGTTCTAAAGTGATAACAAACCTGTCTATTTTAGTAAATTTTAACATTGGCTGCCATTTTGAAATTCGAAGGAAGTTGAACATTCTTTTTGGACAAACTAGACCTCGCCGGTTTAACGACCGTTATTTATTCATGTATTAACTAAGTTCCACACAGCGTAGTAAACATACTAAAGAGTCGCACCTGTTGGATTTCTTGGTAGCACAATTCCTGAATATTGGGACACGTGATCATATAAAGCAAGGCCCAGTCGAGGCTGGTTCCAGTAGTTTCGCCGCCAGCCAGAAACAGATCAACGATTATCTTGTAGACGTTCGCCTCTGTTAAAAGTAAAATGATACTAGTTTGACAGAATATACACGATATAATAGAAAAAATACCATCAGAATAGTTCAAATATTAGGCCGATAAAAAGGTCAACATTTTTGCAATAGTTGCTTACTTGTGGTTGGCAATTAAAATGTCAAGAGTATATACGTTTACCTGTAAAGAGTTCTGGTTCCGATTCATCCGTTGACGCTTTGATGTACATATCAATGAAATCTCGTATATTCTCGGCATCGAACGTGGACTTGTGATCCTCTATGGTCTCTGATAAGTATTGCTTCACACGTTCTATAGCTGCCGTCCTTTTTCGTATCAGCTAAAATATAGAGAACCAGTATGTAAATTATGGCGACACTTATATAACTTGTATATTCATCTGGAAAAAAAAGAATTTAAATGAGCGAACCTTCATTTCATTGTCACAGATTCTTAACTGGTGAACAATTATTACAGATAACCGTAGATATAAATGTCGGACAGGAAATATAGCATTCAAGGACCACAGTCAACCAAAAAAAGGTATTGATACAAACGACAATAACAAGGCTAAAAAAGAGTCACCACAAACATAAAGGGTTGGCATCCCACTACGACTCGACAGTGTATATAAAGAATACCAGGCTTTATCCTCTAACATAGACAATACAAGTATAACGCACAGATGATCATGTATATATGAAAATCACAACGCCTAGAAACTCTTGTTTCAAGAGACCTGCAGATTGTGACATACATATTTGTTATAGAAGTTCGAGTATGGCATATCTCCAGTGCCTATACTACAAATATTATTTTAAGGAGAAACTCACTGTACCTCTTTTCCTGACGGCCAACTCCTTGTGATAGGGAAGAAGTTTTCCTTTGCGAAGGGCGCATTGAGTTTGAATATACCGTCTAATACCTCCGTCAGTTCGATGAACTTGGTTTCACTGTACTCGAACCTGCATACATAATAATAATAATAATAATAATAATAATAATAATAATTAATGGTATATGTATATTGATATTGTTTGAGTTCATTATCCTTTAAAATACAACTAAAACAACCGCATACCGAAACGAAAAGAAATCCTAAAAAAAACCATTACTTTGTTTATATGAAAACAGTTGGAGAGACCACTAGTGATTTTGCCATTTGTGTATGCATACGTATGTTGTATTACCTTGCCCCAAACATGACACTGCAGATAATATTAGTAGCAGCCGACAGCAGAAAAGGCTTCATTCGTATGGGTGCCATCTTGGATTCTCGCAGTACTGACGTCAGTACCGATATCTCCTCCCGGATGCGTTCCTCTAACGTCAGCTTGCCAACGCCAAAGTCGCGAAGCGCCTGTAGAGTAAATCGGCGGAGAGTCTTCCATGGGTGTCCGCTGTTGTAAGTCAACCCTAAAAGGTGTTAAGAACATCATATGTTTTATGAATAAATATTAAAAAACAACAAACGGGAAAGTACAAGCAAAGTGAAAGGCCTGATAAATTTAGTTTTCTTATAACGTTCACTATATGACGTTCTTCCCACACCTCCACTTATCAAGACATAGGGACTTGCGAATGTTAGAAGTTGCCAGCTTTGCGGGGCTGGCTTTGCGGTGAAGCAGCAAACCTAGAGCATGTGCTGTCATCTTGCCAAGTAGATCTGACAGATGGTCGTTACCGTTGGCGTCATGATCAAGTACTTGTTGAGATATCTGCAAGTCTGGATATATCCAGAAGAAAGAAACGACAAGTAAAAGCGAGCCCAAATCTCATCAACGTTGTGCTGTGTGAAGAAGCACAATAACCAGTGAGCAAAACGGTGGGCATCCTGGCAGCAGTGTAGGACTGGGATATGCAAGCAGATCTAAAACAACAGCTAACGTTTCCATGGACGATCATTGCAACCAATTACATGTCCGATGTTGTGATTTGTAGTCACTGCGTTTGGTGGAACTGACATGCCATGGGAAGTGCGGATGTAAGAAGCTCGTGAGAGAAAGATGGCAATATCAGCCAATAATGCCAGCAGAAAGTTTGGAAGGTCTACAATTGGTTGCCGAGGCTTTGCAGCGCAGTCCTTTCGGCGTGCATTTTGAGTTTTGGGGTAACAGGACCCAGCCGCAGGACTAGGCAAGCAAGTTGAGGAAGCTTCGCATTGGTTGTGGCGAACGAGAGACGAGGATGGATCAACTAACTGTTCTTGGTGGAGTCTCAACAACATCATGCGGCGCCTGTCGCAGTGCAGAACACTGTAATCAAGATGTTGGTGTAGTTATTAATAAACTAAAATATATTGACGCAGAGCAAACCAAATGTTACCAATCATTCATGTTTACCAACCTCAATTATTTGTGGGTTTTGGGAAGTGAGTGTAGGGATTAGTTGTCTGTTTTGAGAGTAGTACGCTATGGAAATTGCAAATGATTAGGCCGAACCTTATCCAAGGTGTGATGGACGGAAGATGGAAAGGTAACACGAATGCATATGTTTCCCATGTTACCTGTTCCCTTGGATACACCAATAAGTGGTGCAAACAATTGTGGCCGATCTGTGAAGACGTCTGCTTGTTTTGTAAATGCCTCGTGTATGACATCATATCCGTTTAACATAACGATAAGCGTTGATCCACAGTATAATCTAAAATAGATAAGAATATACAGACTTTGATATATATACTTCAATAGTCTATTATAGTCTGACATAAAACAGTTACCGACATATACAAAATTTACGCAAGTACACTCTTATGCCCAACCCATGAGACACTTAAACTCATCTTGCAATTTAATATTCTTATTATATAAATAATATACCGCAAATACATTATACAAACTACATCATCAAATATACAGTTGTTTTTATTACAGCCAGCATTAATCTAAATAGTTTAAACTGCTTAGGTATCTTATATAAATATTCATAAATTACATGCAATCGTTTTAAGGCAAGCAGGTAATCGAAGTTTCATACCATTGCAACATAGCTGTAGAAAACCAGTTGTGACGTCGACGGATATATCTGTTCTCGAATAGTCGAGCTACAACTGAGGTTTATGATAATAAATATTGGAAAAGGGATCCCTTGGAAGCAATGAACGTAAACAAGAGAAAAAAGTAGCTGACTAGGTTTTATTGACTCTGTACATGAGAGGTCGTATTAGGTGCATCACTTCTAACGGCCCCTAGCACCGGCTTAAGAAGTATATTCTACTTAACCTTTAACCCGCTAAGTAACTCGCAGGCTGATCAAGGTTTACAATGTCCGGCTGATGATCAGTCATTTCCACCCAAAACACCCCTTTGTCACATAAATGGAATGGTCTTAATTCAAAGAAAGAACAGTCCATTATATATGTAGAGGGTTAAGGGTTAATAGATACAATGATTGGGATCGAAGACTTCAAAGGACAGTAAGTAATAACACTACTGATTGCATAGCCACCATACAGACTAAAGGAACTCTAGTAAGAATACCTGTAAGCATAGATCGTAGATAATTTTTGGGCATCAGACCTTTTTTTGGAAAGAGTGCCATTTTAGATGGTTACCCGCAAACTGTAGAAATATGTATTGCATGCAATACCCATCTTGAAGAATTTACACTAACGTGTTCTTATGTTGAGTTTAATGGTCACTGGCTGGTGACGTGACATACAGTATAGGCTGTCGCTCTGGTGTCGGCTTTATTTTGCCCTTGACAAATGTTAATAAATACTGAAAAAAGGATCGCTTGAAAGCAAGACAGAAAAGTAGCAAACTCTGTTTTATTGAGTCTGTTCATGAGAGGTAATCTAATTTGCAATACCTCTCACGCCCACTAGCACCGGCTTAGCAGTATTCTGCTTTTTAAATCCACACTAATTATACTTGATGATGAAGGACCTGTAATTAATTACACAACTGATTTCTAGTCGGTGTGACTTTTTACAGCCGCCACGCAGTACTAAACAAATGCTAGTGTGAATGTCAATAAATACTGAAAATATTCTGAAAAGGGGTCCCTTGGAAGCAATAAACGCGAACAAGAGAGAAAAGTAGCAGACACGGGTTTTATTGAGTCTGTTCATGATAGGTTATATATTTTTGCAACACCTTTCACACACCCTATCTAAAGTTGTGGTGTTAGCAGATGTTCTTCTGATATTATAATTCCAGATGAGGTCTTAACCAAGATGTTTACGTAATTCTGCAAAAGGTGCCGTGTGTGAAGGGACTGAAGTTCTTATTTTTTTTATTAAAGTATGTAAGAGTAACATTTACTTGGATTTAACTTATTGACGTCAATTCCTGTTGTCATAATTACGTTATCCAAACTTTTTGAAGAGTTGTTGGGTATTGTGAATTGCAGATCGCAAATAACATGGCCTTCAGTTTGATTGCCTACGAAAATCGGGAAGAGCATCAGGCCTATTTAGAGATCATCACGCTTTTTAAAACCTTCAAAGACGCTAATATGCGTCTTGAACACCCGGACTAGGACCCGTGCTGGCATCAGAAGTCTGAGAGATGCACTCATGATGTAGCATACACACTCATAATAAATAGTTTCAAAAGGATATATTACCTGTATACATTTCCGTATTTAAGCGCCATATCTGTAAACTTTTTGTAGCCTTGAGGATCCTTTTGGAACATACGAATGTTTCCTATAACCGGCCATGCAAACGGTCCCGGGGGTAGGGACTTGAACCATGACCCTCTATACAGCCGGACAGCAAGTGCCAGTAGTACAACTATCAGTATCCACTGAACACCCTGTTCAAACAAATTCACAACTGTGTCCACCTCCATGTTGTATGCGATTTAACAACAGATAGCTTTAAAAACAAATAGTTGAATACAGATGACTCCAAACACAAAAAGTCAGCATAAAATATAACGCGGTTATTAATAATAGACTTTACCATATAACAGAAGGCATAGTCACAATATAATACGTTGTCACTCGCACCAAACGACTTGATCAGATAAGAAATTAAGAAACATGACACGGTGCGTCAAGAGGTTTGTAATATTATGGTCTAGGTCACCGAATTTGAATAGAAATAACCCAGATGTACTATAACCTTAATCGTGACGTATCATCATCCGTCTGCATGTTTAACTATGTCAGTTCAATGTATGCACACACTTTTAATTATCTGCATACTGCTCTTATCTATGCAAGAACATAGGACTATAGTTATGTTAATTCACTTCTTGACTTGTAAATGCCCTTCCTAAAACAGAAAAATAAATAAGATCAACCATGCATATAATAATTAGGCAAGGTAACAAGATTACACATTATATCAGTTAATACATCTTAAAGTCATAAACTTAGCGATACTTTGATACTGCGGATCTTCGCTCAAAATTATAAGACTATATAAGCCCTGTGCCCGCTCCATCTTCGTGGCGTCGTATAAAAAATTAGTCCATTTTGTGGGGATAGTTTAGAGTCAATACCCATATGCACGCCTACTAGACTCCGCAACCGCCTCCAAAAAGAGGTGATAATACAACGTTTCGGAGACACTTCCGATGCGGTTGCGGAGAGTAAATTGAAGCAGCAACGGTAAGTGTGAATTTAATATTTTCGATATTTTTCGGCCCTAACTCGATCTTTTTCAAAAATCTGGGAATGTGGTACGATGAAGGAATGTTTTCACTTCCTGTTTCATGTGTTGGTTTCGAAAGATATTGAAAAATGTGGTCTGTAGAATTGTCATAAGTCAATCAACGAGTGTAATTTTCTCAACTGGACATGGTTTTTACTCCGTTTTTTTGCTGTTTTATGAGAAATCTGCCCACGAATGAGGTCTATGACTTTGAAATCACCTATCTTTCATCGTTCAATGAAAAAATTCAATCGAATATAAATTGAAATGAATTATGGTCATGTTTAATGAAGAGGCGGTGTCGGAGAGTAAGAGGCGGATTCGGAGAGTAAGAGGCGGTTTCGGCGACATAGATACTCTATATAATAGATCTATACTGATTTTAATTGATAAGTAAAGTATCAATACAATTTTGTATGATGAATTATTTGTGTAAATACTTGTTACTGGTCCTACCCATCATTGAACAACAAGTCTTAGTCGCTGCTACATTTACCGATGTAAACAATAATACCGTCTGCTGCGAGTTATATTTTGGGGAGGACTGGCCACTATCTTCTAATTTTGACAGGTTATACGTACCCGTGTCAGATCCATAATTAGACCAATATCTGTCACAAGTTAACCGATATAATTTATTAAATAGTTTGTCGCTATGTCGTGGGTAGCTCGTGTCTAATTAGCATTATAATGCCTATTTATCAATCGAAAATGAAAGTACTTCAAAAGTCATAAAAGAGAAAGCGTTATGCTTAGACGGTAAAATGATGGTAAATAAAAGCATTAGGTTTTACTTATTAAACTTTGAACTCCTGTGTTTGTATAAACAAATAATTTGTTACAAAATGATTTATAAACAATTTATTGAAATACAAAGTAATCCGTTGGCGGTTATGCGTATGCGTATGTAGACAAAAGCCATATTTTGCTCGGTAATGCGTCTTAATATAGAGGCCTATCGTCAGTTGTGACGTAGCCGGTGTATGTATAGAATGGCAATATATAGTCAGGTAGGCATGGAATGAAACACCTTTTTTACAATTGACAGAAAATATAGTTATTTTATAAAATGATTTTGGTTTAAAGTTAATAGATTTCTACTTTAGTTTGAATTACACATTTATGTTATACATACAATGCAGTTTGGTATACATTACGTAAATTGTAGTTTTTGTGTAATTTGGCAAATCAAAAAAAGTTGTTCCATTTCATGCCTAACAGTCTATACTTGACGACAGATGCACATTTTTGCTGACCTTTTAGCTAAAAATATATTTCTGGGAATCTGGTTCTCGGTAAATAATTATTAGGATGATAATAACAGGTATAAGATCGGCTTTGAAACTGATGCAAAATGAAAAAGTTCTTTAAACTTTATAAGAACGCACCCAGTACTGATATTGATAGAGGACTGTACTAAATGAATGCGTTTATCATTTTTTTAGAATTCATTTGCATCTATTAAGCGATTTCGGATCAGATCAACTGTAGGTTGCATCGTGCATTTTACGGAAGATTCGGTAAATTTAGTAGCGAATAAGACTTATTGTTCAGTGATGGGTAGGACCAGTAACAAGTATTTGCACAAATAATTCATCATAAACAATTGTACTGATACATTACTTATCAATTAAAATCAGTATAGATATATTATATAGTGTATATGTCTCCGAAACCGCCTCTTACTCTCCGAATCCCCCTCTTACTCTCCGACACCGCCTCTTCATAAAAAATGACCATAATTTTTTTCAATTAATATTCGATTGAATTGTTTTCATTGAACGATGAAAGATAGGTGATTTCAAAGTCATAGACCTCATTCGTGGGCAGATTTTTAAAAAAAAACAGCAGAAAAACGGAGTAAAAACCATGTCCAGTTGAGAAAATTACACTCGTCGATTGACTTATGACAATTCTAAAGACCACATTTTTCAATATATTTCGAAACCAACACATGAAACAGGAAGTGATAACATTCCTACATCGTACCACATTCCCAGATTTTTGAAAAAGATCGAGTTAGGGCCGAAAAATATCGAAAATATTAAATTCACACTTACCGTTGCTGCTTAAATTTACTCTCCGCAACCGCATCGGAAGTGTCTCCGAAACGTCGTATTATCACCTCTTTTTGGAGGCGGTTGCGGAGTCTAGTAGGCGTGATATGGCTGAGTTACGAATAAGAAGTGTAAAAGATATGGTCAGTAACTACTTATAAAACAGTTAATGCCATAAAATGCATAAACGTATACCTTATATAAAACATTTTGAAACTAGAGCAAAGTCGATGGTGTGGGTTGGGAGTAGAGGGGTGGGTGGGGCGGGGGAGCATCTGAAATATCTGTACTTCGCTGTCATATATACTGAACAAAAATCCTAATCTAATTTTCTTATTTTAAATATATCTTAGAATAGCTGTGTAATAAGTATTTTGTGTTGACCAATAGTTTGTAAAAATATTTATTTTTTGTTTAAATTGTTACATCGTTTCAGAGTTACCCTCCCTTTATATGAACACATGAAATATGCTAAAAACACATAAATGAATCGAAGACCGCGTAAAGCTATAAACGTCTTAAAATTGGTATGAAATAATACACACAAAAAAGTTTGAACCATTTTCCGTCTATAATAAAATGAAACACGAAGAATCCTAAATTATCTCCCTATCAATTGAATATCGTTTGCGATTCAATACCTGTAATTCAGCATTAACATTAATTTCGAAAATTTATCTTGCAAACGTTTGTTTAGCGGATGTCAAAGTAATTTTAGTTGGTATTATTTTATAATTAGGAACATTAAAAGCTTCATTAACTCGAAGTACCTAACACAATCGTATGTACACAGTTGTACAAGTGTTTTACTTTATATCTAAGGAAATACATCGACTCATGTGTTAATGCAATCAGAGCAGACGATTTTGCAGTTCAACAGTTATTACGGATGGTGCAGGTGAACAGTACTGGTTCTACCCAGGAAAAGTGGGTGGTATGCCTCCACACAAAAAAAAATCGACCGCCATATATAACATTACGTGTTGAAAATGACGTAAAACACCATACAAACAAGGAAACAAACAAACAAACAACAGTATCTCTAAACAAGCGTGACATACACACATACTGACATATTCTTAGGTGGGTACTTACGAATTTTAATAAGAATACACATCCTAGGCAACTTCTTTGCCAAATATGCACACCCTTCTTCAACTGGTGTAGAATGAGACACCCTCCATCAACTGTCGTAGAAGGAGTTCAGATTACAAGGTAACAATCAGAATGCAAAGAAATGTCATTAACAATTTTGAAAACGGTAGCTGTAATGTTCATTTTGGTGAATTTGAGATTTTACTTTTTAGTTAAGGTTACGAGGAAACAATAAAAATGCATGCTGACCCCCATATGAGAATAAGTCCCCAATGGGGAGGAAGGTCTGTACATAAAATTGCAAAACCCCATTCCATAGTATGTGTGTATGTTATTACTAAAAGTAAGCATGTAAGGAATTTCATTAAAATATTGAAAACTATGGTTTAAAGTTCATTTGGTAAATAAGACCTTGTCATCTGGGCCCAGGGGTCAGACCCAGGATTCAAATCTTCGTTGTCATCTATTCATCCTTGGCAACCACTGTGCAAAATATGAATATGAATACTTTATTACTTATAGCATGTAAGCAATGTCATGAAACATATTGAAAACTGTGGCTTTAATATTCGTTTTTGTGAATTTAACCTTAACCCCTAGCCCCAGGGCAAGACCCTGGTTCTGAAATATCCTCTGTGCCAGACATGAATACCATTCTTCAACTAATGAATGAGGAGTTCAGGTTACCAGCAAAAACGACTTATGGGCGGCCTGACATGACCGTCAAAGTTCGTAAGTACCCACCAAAGAACATGTTAATAATATTCTCATTGTTTTGATTGTAGATGCGGTTGAACTGCACAATAATGAGTTTAAATCGGCTGCTCTAATTGCATGAACACATGTTAAAACCTTCAAGTGGATGCGTTTTCTTAGGAAAACAACTGGGTGCTTAGGCATTTTGTTAACAACTTTGAATACGTGCAGCTTTCGATGTTCCTAATTTTAAAACATGTCAACTAAAGTTATGTTGTCATCATGACGGTGTTTATGGCAAGCCGAAAAACTAGGATTAACGATCGATAAACTAGGTTTTTCGAACGTAAAAGCATGTTAACCTATACTTTCGAGCGAAAACATAGGATAACGTCCGAAAACCATAGTTCACGTTCGTAAACTATGGTTCACGCTCGTGAACCCCGGTTCACACTCGTGAACCACGGTTCACGCTCGTAAACATAGGATAACGACCGAAATTCATAGTTCAATCGAGAAACCTAGTTTATCGAACGTAAACCATGGTTTAAGGTCAATATACTAGGATTATCAAATCAACTATGAATTTCGGGCATGAACATGGGTTCACGACTGTGAACCTATGTTTACGACCGTGAACCTATGTTTACGACCGTGAATCATAGTTTACGGACGTAAACCTATGTTTACAACCGGGAACTATAGTTTACGCTCGTAAACATAGGTTCACGCTCGTAAACATAGGTTTACGTTTGTAAAACCGGGTTTATCGACTTGTAACTATGCTTTCGGACCGGTATCTGTGATTTACGAGCAAAGCCAATCACGACCGTGAACTATAGTTTACGAGCTTAAACCTAGGTTTACGACCGTGAACCATAGTTTACGGACGTGAACGTATGTTTACGAGCGTGAACTTGGGTTTACGAGCGTGAACCATAGTTTACGAACGTTATCTATGTTTACGAGCGTGAACCTATGTTCATGATCGTAAACCTATGTTCACGGTCGTAAACCCAAGTTCACGGTCGTAAACATAGGTTCACGTTCGTAAACTATGGTTCACGCTCGTGAACCCAGGTTCATGCCCGTAAACATAGGTTCACGCTCGTGAACTTAGGATAACGACCGAAATTCTTAGTTCAATCGAGAAACCTAGTTTATCGAACGTAAACCTGGGTTGACGAGCGTAAACTATGGTTTAGGCCCGTTATTCTATGTTTTCGCTCGAAAATATAGGTTAGTATTCGATAAACCTGGTTTTACGTTCGAAAAACCTAGTTTATCGATCGTTAATCCTAGTTTTTCGACCGTGAACCTGGGTTTACGTAATTATTGGACAATTGGCTTGCCATAGGTGTTACTAGAATTACCACTACAAATGCGTTTGCAAACGGAAGTTTCCAAATTTTCAATCTTAACGCTGAAATACAGTTACTTGAATTTTAAACGATATTCAGTTAAAAGAGAGGTAGTCCCGTAAAGTGACGTACAGTTATCTTTCGTGCCTTCCTCCACACTGCAGTGAACAGTCAGTCGTCAACTCTTAACAACGTTCAAATGCTGAACTAAAAGAGAGGTAATTTAGGATTGCCCACGGGTTTTTTATTATAGACGGAACATCTGCAATAAATAAAGAAGTTTATGTTTTTAAGCGGACTTGTATGTTTTCGTATAAAAGGCACTCCCAGTGGATGTAACATTTTACAACAAAACATAAATATTTCACAAACTATTGGTTAAAACAAAATACTTATCACAAAACCATTCTAAAATATATTTAAACTAAAAAATACTTAAGATACAAACGTGAGTAATTAGGATTTTTGATCAGTGTATATCCATTTATTAATGTGCGGATATAAAAATCAGTTATTGGGGTATTAAACCTCTCTGTTAAATTATGTATATACATAAAAATAGTTACAATTGTATATCGGTATTCGATTGGCTTTCTGATAACACTTATAAAATGATAGTCAACATTTTATGGATATTACAATATTTTACAAAATATGTACACCGTTTCTAAACCTACTGACGACGAGGTGTATATCTATAACTTACACATTTTGAGAAATCAAACGCTAGACACAATATAAACGGCTTTAACCAGCCGGGCCAAACCCCTTAACTGGAGCGTTGAATCAAGAGTTACCAACTCATATATCATTTTACATATATTCAATCACGGGTATTTTGAGAACCCGTGAACAATACTATAGTTTTAATCAGCACATATACATTTGTATATGGCCTGAACACCTGGATAGAGTTCTGATACACATTTATAGCGTAATTTTGTCGTTATTTGGCGGGTAAATCCAGTATCATTTTGAATTTAAACCCATTTGCATATAATTTAATTAAGGCAATAACATTTGAAGTTTCTTCATTATTCTATCAAAGGTTTAAAAGTATTGAAAAGTATTGGTGCAATGTAACGAATAATACGTTATATGTAAAAACAATATTAAATAATGATTTGAAAATATCCAAGTAACAGGAAGCCGGCGAAGCTTAAACAAAAGTCAAGATTCCGTATGTCCCTTTAAATGCTAATGCACAAATAAGTATTTCAAGTGGGCAATTTCAATTCCCCTTTACCTATAGCAGGAAGTTACATATCTAGTCATGTGATAGGTAAACACCTTTATCAGCTCAATTTTGTAATTATTTATATACTATGCGCACTCCTCTACAAAATCAGTAACTGGGACTATTATAAACTGGGTATGTACAACTTGTCAAAACAAAATGGCGACACGTAAGGAATTTGTAAAATCGACTGACAAAGCTTCAGATGCAGTTTATGACTTTTCATGCAGCCCTTGTGTTACAGACGGCAGAAATTCTGAAGCTATAAAATACTGTCCAGAGTGTAAGGAGTATTTATGTTCGAGATGTGTCAAAGAACACAGCAGGTTCGCTGCCCTGCGACTTCACCAGTTACAGGACACAGCAGCTATAAAGGGGCGCGGACCGCCACCCGCCGTATTCGTTCCCATGGAGAGATGCCCCATTCACCACGGCAGCACGATTGACATCTACTGTGGCAATCACGATGTGGTTGGTTGCCCAACCTGCGTGTCTGTGAACCACAGGTATATATTTTTGGCATGTACTATACACTTGTTTCAGCAATACAATGATGTACTTTAAACATGTACACTTGTTTCAGCAATACAATGATGTACTTTAAACATGTACATTTGTTTCAGCAATACAATAATGTACTTTAAACATGTACACTTGTTTCAGCAATACAATAATGTACTTTAAACATGTACACTTGTTTCAGCAATACAATGATGTACTTTAAACATGTACACTTGTTTCAGCAATACAATAATGTACTTTAAACATGTACACTTGTTTCAGCAATACAACTTTAAACATGTACACTTGTTTCAGCAATACAATGATGTACTTTAAACATGTACACTTGTTTCAGCAATACAATAATGTACTTTAAACATGTACACTTGTTTCAGCAATACAATGATGTACTTTAAAAGTGTTTATAATTAAAGGGAAACATGGCAATTTTCAGTTTTATTCAATCATTAAAATTTGCTCCTCGGTTTAGTTATCCTGCGTCATTTTGACTTTAAATCTGCTTGCATATAATTAAATAAAAAATTGAGATTTCAACTTTCTTCAGTATTTTACTAAATTTTTAAATATATTACTGGTGCAATATTATAAAAAGTTAGTAAGATGCAAAAATAATTTGCTTTGAACTATTCTAACAATTAATATTAATGATTGAACAAATGCAAGTTAAGAGGAAAACTAATGGGACGCCGTGAGTTTTTAAAAAATCAAGATTGCCATGTGTCCCTTTAAATTAGGTAAGATTTTATTAAATTTAACTGTACTGTATTGTGTACTTTAGGCTATTTGTTTTGTATTTAGTTTTGTGTTGTGTTTTATACATAACCTGGTGGGTAGAGCAAAGATTAGTGGGGTTTTGATGATTTTATATCAATTTTTAGGGTACATGTTTGGCTGCATAATTAAATGTTTAATGATAAAATCAACAAGTTAAGTACCACTAGAATGAAAGATGTACCTCGTTTACACTCTCTTCCAATAGTAATTTACCTTCGTTTATAAACTACTAAAACTAGCATACATTTCTAGCCTTGGTTAAAGACCCAACCTGCCAAATAACGTTAATACACAACCCGTGTGTTATGATAAAAGTATCACTATTTATTGTCGTCCAGTTTAAATTGAACTATGAATTAACTAAAAAATCACTTGACTACATGAATTGTGTCAAGATTATTTCATCCAAATACTACAAAGCATGCTAAGCCCCATAGGTAGGGTTTTGCTGAAACAAAACTTCGGCCACATAACAAAGAATATATGTTTTTTAGGCATAGGAAAGGCGGTAGTGTCCTGAAAGTGTTACTGTCACGGGGCATACACTTAGCCAATAACGTAGAAACGTATTTATCCTGTTCATTAAAATGTAATATGATTAGCAAAAAGCAACAAGCAGAAAAGAAAGCATTATCAAATCCCTGCAATCCGCACACACACAACCACCTATCACCCCAAATATCCACCCAACCATGTCCAAATTTGGTATCTGAAATGCTATTACTCCATTGTTTTTTCCGCCTTTTCATTTTCTTTTTTCATTTCAACTCTAAATATGTTTTGGCATCTTGAGATAGTCGCATATAGAAACTTAGCTCCTCCCGTCTCTGAGCCACTACATTATGCTCGCTTCGTCTGGTGCTAGTAGAGATGGGCAGCGCTTTTCCATAAATTGTAATCTCGTTTGCTGGAAAGATATTTCGAGACGAAAACACTGGGTTCAAGAAGGAATGTTAAGAACAGGTAGTCATTAAAGGCGATCACAATTTGTGTTCCATGGGAGGCAATTAAGAAAAAAATACGTATGCAACCCTCTAGATATTTCTATAAGGAAGCTCATGCCTAAATATAGTTTGGATCTTGGTCAAGAAATGTAAGAGATATGTAAACACAGCTTCGAATCTAAATTTGATGTGAACTGGGACTGCACATTTTAGGCCTTTTCAATGGAGTCCAGCAATTATTGGAACCAAAATCATTAATTCAAGTACATATATAGTCCTCCTAAGGAAAGTAGTTAACAATTTAAATTGTGATATTTTCTACATTGTTAACAAAATCATTAAATCAGTCTATTAGATAATACAATAAGCAAGCTCATGCTCTAATTTGGTTGATATATTCTCCCAAAGGATGTATAAAGGGAAAATAGTTTGTGGCTTGAATAACTCCTCCTTAACCATTCAAGCTGTGCCAGTGAATGTAGAGTATCATTTGAAGACGAGTCCCTGACTTTTATGTTTTGTCTCGCTAACTGCTCCTAAACCGTTCAAAGTTTTGCACCGTTCGAGATTTTGCAATAAGACGTTGTTTACTTGTATAGTATGATGTGAAGATGTGAACTTGACTTTTATTTTAAATTTAGAAAAAATACAAGAGCTGCAGATCTTTGATATAAGTTTTATATAGAAATGTTAGGAAATACATTTAAAAATCTTCTTTTTTGAAACCACACGATTAGAGCTTTGATATTTTGCATTTAGCATCATCTAACAGAGTACACTTTGCCAGTATATCGATTCAGGCCCTCG
Source organism: Cyrtodaria siliqua (assembly GCA_037043455.1). NCBI lineage: Eukaryota > Metazoa > Mollusca > Bivalvia > Adapedonta > Hiatellidae > Cyrtodaria > Cyrtodaria siliqua. Next base: position 111,995 of record JAWPHD010008270.1, read on the forward strand.
TTGACCTCTTGTTTTCAGGGTTATGGCCCTTTGCATATTTTAACAATGGTCTTCCGTAATGGAAGGCACTAAATTGTTTTTTTCAAATTCCCCACATTCGCACTGCCGTGTCAACTTATATCGGAATACCGATAGAAAACGTTATATTGCTCTACCCTCTACCTTACATTTCGCTATTAAAATTATTTCACTTCATGACCATCAATCACTTATACATTGTGCTTCCCCAAACGCGCCGACTGTCTTTTTTAAAGATATTTCTTGTTTATCAGCAGGTTAAATGTCAGTCGTATTGATCCGACACATAGGAAATGCTTTTCACATAAAAACGCTTATAATGCCCCCTTCCTCCTTCCACCAAAAGGCGCTCCGTTTAATAATAAAAATACTTATAATAGTAACAATAACAATATAAACAACAATTATAACAATTAAGCAACTTTAATTGATGTAAGGAGATTCAATTCTGAGGAGTAAACGTTTGCAAATGACGATTTCTTTCTAAATAGTTGCCTGAGATGAATTTATCTGGATGTGACTTTCTACTTTCAGGTCCTGTGTTGACATCACTTATGTTGTTGATGCAGCGATAGACATCACCAAAACTCAGGAGTATAAAACTATCAAGGGCACCATAGCTAAAGTCCAGGCCAAAGTAGAACAGCTGAAACAAATAAAACAAGAAGACCAGAACAGGCTCGACAAAGAAAGAAGAACATGCCTGACCAGAATCAAGGATTTCCGCAAAAAGATCAACAAGCATTTTGATGATTTAGAGAAGGCAGCTTCATGTAAAATTCAAGCCAAACACAAGGAATACGAAGACAGAGTGAACTCGGGCATAACAAAACTGGAACAAATGATTTCAACACTAGAGGCGAGTCTCGACCAACTGGAGAAAGTCAATACAGATAATGAACCGCAAGTATTTGTCTACACTAAAATGGGAAAACAGAGCCAAAACAAGGGGGAGGAACTGCTGCAGAAAATGAAAACTAGTCAAAATCCAGAATCGGAATTGCTGACACTGAATTTCAAGATAAATGCAGCCTTAGAAGATTTACTTGACAGCGCGAAGTCACTGGGAGAGTTTGTAGAGCCAGATAATGAAAACCAACTCTATAAAGCTTCTCTCATAGATCGATATGATGTCAAGGTCAAAGGTGAAACTGGATGTAATATTTCTGGTTCCTATCTGCAGCAAGATGGCACACTTTTGATCATCGACAGGAGTAATAACAACTTAAAGCGCCTTGACCAGTCTTACAAGGTGACAGACTCGTGTACATTGCCAGGTAGTCCCTGGGGCGTGTGTACTACTGACCCTGGGGAGGCTGCTGTTGTACTAGGGGAGGATAAGAAGATACAGTTTGTGTCTTTAGGTCAAAGTATGGCGACAACAAAATCATTTACTGTTGGTCAATATTGCCATGGAGTGGCTTACAGCGATGGAGAACTATTTGTCTCATGTCTAATTCCCTATCAAGTAAATACGTACAACACAGCGGGCAAGCTGCTCCGCACGTTCCAGACAGATGCAGCAGGACGGCATATGTTCTCCACTCCATGGCATATTGCTGTATCTACTGACAGCACACTGATTCATGTGGCAGACAAAGACAATGGGATACTAACCCTGGACCGTCAAGGAAACAAGCTGGCACAGTTTTCTGATCCAGATCTCAATGAGACACATGGAGTCTGCACAGGAGTCAATGAACAGCTGTTTGTCTGTGGAACAAAGTCCAACAACGTCCTCCAGATCAGCCGTGGAGGACAAAAGCTCGGTGTCCTGCTCGATAAGTCAGATGGAGTGAGAGAACCAGTTTCTCTATGTTATGACCGTGCCAACTCAAGGCTTATTGTTACAATGCTTGCATCTGACAACATTGCTGTGTTTGACTTGTCCAGAAAGTGATCGACTCAAAAGTTACATTTCCAAATTGTATATATTTTACTTGGATTCTGGGAATATACTCTAAATATAGCATATTTTTACAATATTTGATGGTTAATTTATACCTAATTGTATCAGTTTAATACAATCCTTTAATTTAGATTATCACTGTGAATCTATGTGCATATCAAGCAGAAGCAGTGTAATGAAGGTATGGTCACACTGTACTAACCCGCCAAATAAAACGGCAAATTACGCTATAAAATCATATTTATCCAAACGCTATCCAAGTGTTCATTCAGGTCATATAATAAAGTATATGTGACGATTAACAATAGGTGTATTCACGGGTTCTTAAAATACCCGTGATAGAATATGCGTAAAAGGAATTATAAGCTGGCAACTCTTAATTCGACCCTCCAGCTTTGGGGTTCGGCCTGGCTGGTTAAACCATGTATATTGTGTACACTGTCATTTAGAACGTATGCATTAAAAAAAAATCAAATTTCACGTGGTGGCTTTAAATTACATTTTGAATTAGTTGCATGCTATAATGACTGTAAACTTATGTTTCTATTGCTGTAGAGTTTTACCTAAAACCGAATAATTCCACTAAATTCATATAATAATTGTTTAAAACTGTGTTTGCAATTTAAATATGAACATAGGTTTCATTTTAAGACTATAAAATGTAAATGTTGAATTAAAAGTGACAATTTTATCGCAATATTAAGAAATTGACAGATAATACGACAGTTTGCTACACGTTTTTATAAAGCATTTATAAGTCAACCAAAATAAACATTTTATTCATATTTTGTAAAATGAATTGTAAAAGGGAAGGTGAAATAGTAAGGTGAATTGCAAAAATAAAATAATAAATCAAAGTATACTGGCGCTTATAATATAAATTATTTAATTATATCAATATACTAGTAGTAGGTTATGTGTGCGACAGCTAAAACTGTATATATACTAAACCAAATTGCTAAGTATCAATCTAAGAATATATCAATAATATTCTCATTGTTTTGTGTATTTTGAGCTTGATTAGAGATACGGTTAAACTGCAAAATAACGAGTGTAAATCGTCTGCTCTGATTGCATGAACATATTTTGAAACTTGTAAGTCAATGAGTTTTCTTAGAAATAAGTTATAATACTTATACAACTGGGTATATAGGATTTTATTAAGTAATTCGAATTAGTGAAGCTTTCGATGTTCCTAATTCTAAAATATGCCAGTTAAAATTATTTTGACATCATGTTTTACTAGCATTCCCACTACAAATGCGTTTGCAAAAGAAATTTTCAAAATATTTAATGTTAACGCTGAATTACAGTTACTTGAATTTCAAACAATATTCAATGTAATGGGAGGTAATTTAAGATTATCCATATTTCGTTTTTTTTATAGACGGAAAATCTGCGATAAATGGGTCAATTTTTTTTCTCTACTATTTCATACCAATTTTAAGAATTTTATATCTTTAAGCGATCTTTGACTCATGTTATGTGTTTATCAGTACATTTCATGTTTTCATATAGATGTAACAATTTAAACAAAAAATAAATGTTTTACAAACTACGGGTCAAAACAAAATACTGATCATATATCTATTCTAAAATATATTTAAAATAAGAAAATTAGTTGAGATACAAAAGTTGTTCAGTGTAATTATAATACATGTATATATAATTATTTAATTGTGTTTACCGAGTCATACTAAAGTAATTTTCATGGATCTAGTAAAAAGTAAACTATATCTTGTGTGCCAAAATCTCGTTGTTTTTATTATAATAATGATAATAAATGTTGTTTTTTGGGACTGGAGAAAAAAAAAATCCCCATGAAAAACAATAAAACACAAACAAAATATATGCATAAACTCTTATTTTTGGACCTGTTTCGCATACTCGTGTTCAAACTGAAAATCTCCCAAATGTTAACAAGAGCACCGACTAGCCAGGTATATACGAAATATTCTGGTAGAGTTTGGTGAAAATCCTGCAAGTAGTAAGTAATGAAGGCATTGAATTGCCATTGAATTTGGTTTTAAGGCGCACAAACACATGAACGGTTATATGGTGCCTAACAGGAATGAAAATGCCAGGCTCATCCTCCATTTACATCAAGATAAACTAGAAATTGTTATTGTCCATGGGACAAAAACGTATGGCTCCCCTACTAGCCCGAACAGGCATAATTGACGACTCTAGGTCCAACCATCCTCTACTGATCTGAGGTCGTTTTGATATTCAATATCCCTGTGACTGTATCTACTATCTGTATCAGTAAGGCCACATAAAAACATATGTTTGGTTCAGGTAACCCGATCGACCCTATTTTTTTAAGGGGCCGACCCTAAAACTTTTTATGCAAAAATTAAAAAAAAAATAAAATAAAAATAAATAAATAAAAAAAAAAATTAAGAAAAATATTTTAAAACAAAAAAAAAAAAAAAAATTAAAAAAATATTAAACAATAAAATAATAAAAAAAATAAATAAAAAAAATAGTTAAAAAATATTAAACAAAAAAAAATAGGGGTCATCTACTGGTCATGACCAACCATCCTTCCAAGTTTGAGGACCCTAGGTCCAACCATTCTCTAGTTATTGATCGGACATCGTTTTGATAGTCAATGACACCGCAACCTTGACCTTTGACCTAGTGACCCCAAAATCAATAGGGGTCATCTACTTGTCATGACCAACCATCCTTCCAAGTTTGAGGACCCTAGGTCCAACCATTCTCTAGTTATTGATCGGACATCGTTTTGATAGTCAATGTCACCGCAACCTTGACCTTTGACCTAGTGACCCCAAAATCAATAGGGGTCATCTACTTGTCATGACCAACCATCCTTCCAAGTTTGAGGACCCTAGGTCCAACCATTCTCTAGTTATTGATCGGACATCGTTTTGATAGTCAATGTCACCGCAACCTTGACCTCTGACCTAGTGACCCCAAAATCAATAGGGGTCATCTACTTGTCATGACCAACCATCCTTCCAAGTTTGAGGACCCTAGGTCCAACCATTCTCTAGTTATTGATCGGACATCGTTTGTGACACAGACAGAGAAACAGACAGAAAGCACAAAATCAATATGGCTCCCCTACCACACTTTGTGTGGGGGAGCCATAAATAAATATGGAGAATGAGCCTAGAACCTTCTTACCTGCAGAACTGCAAAGTTGCTGCAAATTCTATAGTAGTCACTCCAATTACGATGGAGCCACGTTTCCACGTTTGCATACGTGGTGTCATTATAAAGACCTTGAAAGAGCATGATAAACAATGACAAAATGAATATGACGTGGGTGTCTTACCCATCTGCATGTGACGGTGTGTTTGTGAGATTGGAATGGTTGTATTCTACCCCGGCAGCCACACGGGATAAG